>VOQZ01002038.1:0-275945 GCA_008079305.1 Phytophthora palmivora
AGGCAGAGCGATTTCGACGCCGGTCGCGAAAGTACCAAAAAGGACTTGCGTACTACGAAGAGTTCGACCCATCTACCATTCAGGCGGCCGCCATTATTTCTCCCGGTACACGGACGATACCCTGGAGCACGAACGAGTCTGTCAGCACTGCGGCGCTTGGAAATTCCCGACGAAACCGAAGGAAGTTGTTGTCGTAAGGGATTGGTGACTGTCTCCCCCGCGAAGCTCCAGCTGAACTTAGCAGACTGTTTGGCAATCCGATTTAAGCAGTCGATCCGCGCATACACAATGTCTTCGCGTTCACATCAATGGATCTTCACTCACGTACCCGCTCTCTCAACGTCGACGAAAGGGTAACCCGAAGTGGTGTGTACAACTTCCGCGTACAGGGTTCTGTTTGTCATCGTATGGGAGCACTACTACCGCCCCTCAACCGCCGACCAATGTTTGCGCAAGTATACATTAATGATCCGGATATGGAAGCACGCGTAGCAAGCCGGATGGGGATGACAGATGGATTGGACCCAGCCATTCTGGAGAAAATCGACCAGGTGATGACTGCCCACAACGGGTACACACAACAGTTTCTAAACGCTCGCAGACTGTTGATTGATCGTGCTGGACCGGCGTACCAAGCAGCCGTGGAGCAGTTTGCACAGCAATTAGTTGCTGGTGAAGCAAGACCTGGTGATAACCCTGCACTGCGTCTCAATGAGTTTCTCCCTCGTGATGAGGACCTTCGGCTTCGATTGCATGTGGCGCGGAACACAAATCCGGGTACCCACAATGTACCCACTGCATCCGAAGTGGCAGCTATCATTATTGATCGAGCTGCGGCCGAGCACAGAGATATCATTTGAACACCCGTCAGGGAGGCTTCAAACGAATTTATGAAACGAGTGACAGCTACGATCCACTTCAATACCCTCTCCTGTTTCCGTACGGAGAGCCGGGATGGACATACGACCTTCCATATGTGGGCAACCCTGTGGACAGTAACGGTAAACCACTGACGATGTCACTCCGAGAGTACGAATCGTATGTTCTTCATGACCGGACTGCGAGCAATTCTCTCATTCTCCGAGGAGGACGCCTGACCCAGCAGTATTGTGTGGACCAATGGGCCAAATGTGAGCAAGAACGCCTGAGGTTCATCGAAAAGAACCAACTTCAGTATCGATTGGAAACACTGCAAGGTCTCACCGATGCCCTGCGGAACGAATCTGTCGATGTACACAGAGTGGCTGCAAATGAGGAAATGGCACACGTAGGCTACGGCTACTACACTACACGCGATCACGGGACACCGGGGTAGACTCAGCTGAACCTGAAGCAGAGAACATCGGTCGTAAGGTCATTATACCTCCTACATTTACGGGAGGGCCGCGTTACATGTATCAGCGTTTCCTGGATGCCATGGCTATAGTTCGAGAGACGGGTGCACCCAATCTGTTCATCACCATGACGTGTAACCCCAACTGGCCTGAAATCAAGGAAAATCTTAGACCTGGAGAGAAGGCATCTGATCGACCGGACGTTGTTGCGCGTGTGTTCATGCAGAAGCTGAAGACCCTCAACAAGGACCTCGACGAAGGTCTACTGGGTGTTGTAGCTGCCCGGATTCACGTGGTGGAGTACCAAAACGTGGTCTACCTCACGCCCATATCCTGCTAATTATGCGACCGGAAGACAAGCCCGTAACGGCGGAGGATGTCGACCGGTTGACGTCAGCCGAGCTTCCGGACAAGGAGACACACCCTGAGCTCTATGAAACCGTCATTTCAAATATGTTGCACGGTCCCTGTGGGCAACAAAACCCTAGCTGCCCCTGCATGAAGAACGGCAAATGCTCCAAGAAATTCCCCAAACAGTTCGCAGAAGAAACGATAATGGTTGAGGATAAGTATCCTACGTACAAGGAGACGTCGTCGACCTGAAGGAATTCTGAGCCACAAAGGGAAGGTGTGGGATAACGCGAAG
The DNA here is from genome assembly GCA_008079305.1 of Phytophthora palmivora. Taxonomy (NCBI): domain Eukaryota; phylum Oomycota; class Peronosporomycetes; order Peronosporales; family Peronosporaceae; genus Phytophthora; species Phytophthora palmivora. Next base: position 1,981 of record VOQZ01002038.1, read on the forward strand.
ATCAACCAGTGGGTCGTGCCTTACAATCCATTTCTATCGCAGAAATATGACTGCCACATCAACGTTGAAGTATGCGCTACAAACAAGGCAGTGAAGTACATCTACAAGTATGTCTACAAGGGTTCGGATATGACGACGATCACTATTGAAGGAGAAGAAATTCAGGCGAACGAGATTCTTCAGTACTTGCTGGGTCGCTATATTTCTCCGGTAGAGGCTTGCATGCGACTATTCGGCTTTCCCACACAAGGTTCTTCACATGCCGTTGTGAATCTTCCTATCCACCTGGAAGGAATGAGCCTGGTCACGTATCGAGATCATGCAACGACTCCACAGCTTCAGAACTTGGTCCGGCGAGGAGATCGAACAAAGTTGACTGCATTTTTCAATTTGTGTACGCAAGACCCAGAAGGGACCGCTGATTTGCTGTACAAGGATGTGCCTGTGAAGTACAGGTGGGATGATCGGTTGAAGTATTGGGTACCGTACAGAAGATACGTTGCTTCGCTGGGTAGATTGGTACACGTCTCGCCACAAGACCCAGAGCGGTTTTACCTTAGACTTCTACTGTGCCATCGGCGATCACCCAAATCATTCGAAGATATTCGCACAGTGAATGGAGTAGTCTACGATACCTTTCACGACGCAGCACTGGCTGCCGGGTACTTGGAGAATGATCAAGAGTGGGAAGAATGCTTAGCGGAGGCAGTTTCGTTTAAGATGCCATCCGCTTTGCGCCAACTTTTGGGAATCATTTTGGTTTACTCGCTACCTGACCATGCTTCTGCTCTGTGGGATCGGTTTAAGAAGGATTTGTCAGAAGACTTTTTCAGATCCATCCAGGAAGGGACGCGCAAAATAACATTGACCGTGACGAGGAAGTTAGCTGGCGCATGGCAGAGTATAAGTGCCTGATGTGGTTGGCGCACTATCTGATTTCGAACGGAAAAACGCTGAGTATGTATGGCCTTCCTGACCTTGAAACGTACAGCGATGTTTCTGATGAAGTCGCGCGCCAGTCTGCGGATCCTATGGATATCGTCGCACAGGAGGTAGCAGCGTACGAACCGGACGACCTTGAGAGAACTGCGACGCTTGCGGATCAGATGAACGAGAACCAGAAAGACATTTTTGACCAAGTCATCGAAGCTGTTAATCACCCAGTCGGTGGACAGAAGCTGTTTTTTGTGGACGGCCCGGGGGGAACTGGCAAATCGTTCTTGCTGGAGCAGATACTTGCTCATGTTCGTCTACAGAGAAAGGTGGCGATAGCAGTGGCTTCCAGTGGAATCGCAGCGACGTTGCTGACAGGAGGACACACGGCACATTCTACATTTCGGATCCCGCTTAAACTGTCTGAGTTTTCGACATGTAGCCTGTCATGGCAGAGCCAGAAGGCAGAACTGATCCGCAAGGCAAGTTTAATCATCTGGGATGAAGCTCCTATGATGCATCGAGCGTGTTTCGAAGCTGTGGATCGGTCGTTCCGGGATATTATGAAGAACGAGTTGGAGCCATTCGGAGGCAAGGTCATGGTTTTCAGTGGAGACCATCGACAGATCCTGCCTGTCTTGAAGGATGCTACTCGGGCTGAAACGCTGGAGGCTTGCTTCAAGTCTTCCCCACTGTGGAGCCATTTACGACAAGTGCGTCTGACTGAGAACATGCGTGTTCAGACGGCACCGGATCCAGCAAGCGCCGCTGAATTGGCCGAGTTTTCCGACTTCTTACTTCAGATTGGGGAGGGTCGATATCCAGTTAACTCCGAAATTGGTGAGAACGACATATGCCTTCCACGCGACATGTGCATTGTACCAGGTGCACGAGCGGATGATCAATGGGATGACGAAGAAACCAAAGAGAACGAAAACATGGAAGCACCGCCAAATTTCAATCTACTACCTCCAACGGAAACATCTTCTGATCGAGGTGTTGATGATCCTGACGAGGACAGGCGAAAGCAAAATGTCAACGCGCTTATTGATGCAGTGTATCCTGGTGTTGGTGATGACAATCTCCCGGATGAGTACTTCGTTGAACGAGCCATTTTAGCACCAACGAACGCAAGTGTAAGGCGAATTAACGACATGGTCTCGGAGCGTCTTTCAGGAGAAACGAAAGAGTACCTCTCCGTTGACAGTCTCGAAGGTGTGGCGGATCCAAACATGTTTGAGCCAGAGTTCTTGAACTCTCTGAATTTCTCCGGCATTCCACCACACCGGATTGTATTGAAAGTTGGAACTCCGATCATTATGATTCGTAACTTGAACAGCGACGCAGGGTTGTGTAACGGAACACGACTTCGAGTAGTGTCACTGCGTGAGCGAAGCATTGAGGCTACGATTATGTCTGGGCCGTTCAAGGGAAAGTGCGTATTCATTCCACGTATCATCTTCTACAATGAAGATGACGACAAGGAATTCCCGTTCAAGCTTCGACGAAAACAGTTTCCTGTGGTTCCGGCTTTTGCGATGACGATCAACAAGGCCCAAGGACAGTCTATCCACCACGTGGGGATCTACCTCGCGTCCCCTGTGTTCGCGCATGGACAGCTGTATGTAGCGTTGTCGAGGGTGACTTCACGGAAGGCGATCAAGATAGCAGTGGACCCGAAGCCATCGACGAAGACGGGAACATACACACCAAGAACATCGTCTATCGGGAGATCTTCGATTTTAAGTGCATAATTCCATATTTTCATGAATAAAATCACTTACATTTTCTCTTTGTGGTTTTCGTGTTTAAAAATCTTGAACCCTGTAATATTTTCAACTTCACAGGTCTTTAATTAACCTTAACCTAACTACTGGGACCAACCATGTCCAAGCGTCCGCGTAGCGGGCGCCCAGAGCGCTAGTCACTCTCCTAGTAAGATTGTAACCTGTCTGTCTGTCAGTCCGTCACACCCCTCTCTACTGGACTGAGCCTCTCGGTTGGCATCTTTTTTGGTGCGCGGCTGTATACATTTTTCACCCATCAAAGCCAATGCGACTATCCTATTGACTGGACCTTTCTTTCACGAAATTACAAAAATAGCACTGTCCGCATTATGATTCGCACTTAGTTGGAGTCTCCTCGAACTTAACTGAAATCGAACAGTAGTGCATTCTGAACCCATCACTCTCCTCTCCTAGTAAGATTGTAACCTGTCTGTCTGTCTGTCTGTCTGTCAGTCCGTCAATCGGTCACGCCCCTCTCTACTGGACTCAACCCCTCGGTTGGCATCGTTTTCTGTGCCCACTTCGCATGCATTTTTCACCCATCAAAGCAACTGCGCCTATCCTATTGACTGGAACTTTCTTTCCAGAAATTACAAAAGTAGCACTGTCCGCATTATGATTCGCACTTAGTTGGAGTCTCCTCGAACTTAACTGAAATCGAACAGTAGTGCATTCTGAACCCATATTTTGGACGATCATTTTCTACCAGTATCTATTATTATAATATTGGTTCTTTTATTTAATACTAAAACCACCATCATAAAACTGTTCTACTAAACTGGCCGCGTCATCCAATTGATATGTACTGGCTGATAAACCCGTGTTAGTGTTCAGGGTGCAAACTCCGCTCTCTGCAGGAAGATAGAATAGTGTAAGTCAAGAAGATATGTTCCGTTTTTTCGTTTTAGCTCGCACTTTAAGCTATCTAATAGCTGCAGGTTCATCCGTTTTAATGTGGCGAAACTTGAGCAAGTTTTTTTAACGAAGGTGCTGTTAGCACGTGTGTTCGTAGTGCCGACTATGTAGCTTCACCAAGCCGTTTGCACTCCACGTTGATGCAGGTGAATATCATACACAATTCGAAGCTTACCTGTTCTGCACAACTATCTACCAGCGCTGATGGCTCAGGCTTCGGCTGCACCTATCGCGACAGTTACACTATTACAGTGATTCGGCAGCTGCAAAGTAACACACGCTATACTATTACCACAATAGCCAATCTAATAGGAATTCTACATTCAGATATCCAATCTAATAGGAATTTTAATTTCTGATAGCAGCGTGTAACGCAATGGATACGGTTGGGTAATACTACAGATTCTGAACATCACGATCCACACAGCCTTGCGCATAACGGGGATCGGCCGCTAGCAGCAAGTTACGTAGAAACAGAAGGATATATAGCAAGTAGCGAGTTTTGATACTTAGTCTAATCATTTATATAGCATGCAGCGATTTTATCATTTTACAATCAAGAGTATACTAGAAGACCTAAGTGTAAATTAGTCTAACTTTGAGTAGTTGTGTGAGATTATCTACTGCAGCTATCATAGCAACTACGGTATGATATAGACAGCATAGCACTTAAGATTGCCGCGCTACAGTGGAAATGCGGATCAACAGCTCTGCACCTATGTTCAGCAAGTTTCGTTGTACAAGTGAAATGAATTTTAACTACCTGTGCTACTACTGACGCTGGCGCAATGTCTGAACTACCGCGCTACAAGTTGCCGAGTTGTCCCGACCCAGAAGTGAAAACAACATCGCGGCAGCCGCGTTGCAGCTGCCAATCTATTCCCTAATATAGTTTCAGTAATTTAAATAGGATATACTCCATTCAATCAAGATCGGTCGGTACGTTTAATCACCAGTTTCAACAGCGATCGTCTAGGTTGTCGTATATCCATTTCTTTGGGCGTTCATGATAACGGCAGCAAACTATATGGGCAGTACTTCAGTGAATCACTAAATGAGGTTGGTGAAGATCTGTCAAAGTGATACGGGTACATTTTCCTGTGGTAAATACTTCTGAGGTCAGGTTGGGTGGGGTGACATTAATTACAAGATTTTTACAACAATAACAACTGAATAACAACTGAATGTTGTATTATTTCACGAGAAAAACGTAATCAAAGTTGGAATCCTAAACGTACACGTTGTTAAGAGGTATTATTTTCAAACACTCACAACCACACTTCGTTCAATTATCGTTTGGTATCAGATGCTCCAACAAAAGTTAAACGAAGCATCCGCGTAGCGGATGCCCAGAGCGCTAGTTGGAGCTCTTGAATAGCGCTTCCATCCCGTGTCTCTGTTGCCGCAGGAATGACGGACTGTGGCGAAGAAATTACAGCGGTAAGTGCCACCTCCCTCGGCTGCTCATCGCCCTTGAGAGGTCAAATGGACGCATACATTGGCGACCAAGGGCTGTAGACGCAATACATTGGCGACAAGGGCTGGGAATTTGCCGGTGGTAGTGCTCATTAAGTCGATAGTTCAAGCGTTTCAGCGGCCACATAGCATTGATTGCCGGAATGGCAGTTTCCGTTAGTGGTGCTACCGTCAAGTGGTCTGTGGATCAGATGACGAGCCTTCGCTATTATAGGTCATCCTACTGCGTCTTCTTGGACTCCAGCTTCTTGAGTGCGCGCTTGCGCAGCGACAAGTGAGTCATCATGGCGGCCTAAATAAGACACATAACATCTATGTCAGCACCTCGAGAATAGCATTCCAAAGCCTATATCCATTACCTTGCTGAGCAGCCACGTGGGGGCGCTCTCATAGAGCCAAATCTGCAGCGCATGCGGCCAGTAGGGCGAGATAAGCGTGTCGTAGCCCAGTTGGGCCACCGACGCGCGCGCGTACGTGGCGGGCGACGGCACCATGAAGCTCGAGTGGCGGATCTTAGCCAGTTTGGTGGACACGAACATGGGGACGTGGCACTGAACATGCACGTTCTTGGCGGCGTACTCGGCGGCAAGACACAGCGTCAGCTGCTCCACGTACTTCTTCGTGGCGCTGTATTCACTTAGCAGCGGCACGACCATGCGGCCCGAGCCGGAGCTGAGGTTGACAATCACACCACGTTTGCGCTGCGCCATGCCGGGCAGTACCAGCTTGGTCATAATGGTGGTGGCAGCCACATTGAGCTTGATGAGGCTGTCCACTCGGTCCTCCGAGAGCTGGTCGAAGAACTCAGGGAAGTCGTACGACACACCCACGTTGTTGAAGAGCACACCGATGTCCTTGACCTCGTCCAGCTTCTTCTGCAATGCCTCACGTACGCTGGGTTCGTCCACGCGGTTAAAGTCCACAGCCAGGATCTCCACCTGCACCTTGGGGTATTTGGCCAAGATTTCGTCACGCGAGGCCTCCAGACGACTCTGAGTGCGACTCATGAGCACCACGTTCATCCCCTTGCGCGCCAGCTCCATAGCTAGCGCCTTGCCGATGCCATCCGTGGCGCCTGTGACGACTCCCCACTGTCCGAAGCTCTTGAGGCGCTTGGCAGGCCGCAGGAAGAACGTGTAGAGCGATCCCAGCAGCTGCAACGCCAGGCGAGACAGCACCAGGCAGCCCACGGCCGCAGAGACCTTCACGGCCAACGGAGATGCAGCAAACGCAGCCTGCAGAGGCGCCAAGAGTTCGAACACACGGTCCGCCATCGTCACTGGTCGAATAATGGCAGCCACTCGGTCACGAGCTATGATGTGCAAGTATCCATCTTGGTGTGACGTCACATATCCGTACTTAAAAGGGTGCACGCGGTAATATTCACAATTATTGTGCTGCAATTATATTTTACAATTATTCGCACTTAACAGACGAACCGAATGCACGTGCTGACTATAAAGGCAAGTGCTAACGTGCCTAGTGATCATGGGGAAGCGTCGTCGCATCCGTAACATGCTGACAGTGTCAGACGGCTACTGGGGTTTCGTGCATCAGAAGCGCTTCTACCGCTGGCTGTACGCGTCACTGACGTTCTTCGCCATCTTCGCTGTGGTCGTGGCGTTCTTTGACGTGGGCGCTGGCACGTCGTATGCGGCGAGTTTCGTGGCCAGTAAATACACACAAGGCCAGCTGGACGAGAACCAGCGCCTGTTGCAGTGGATCTACGTGTTCTACCCGACACCCTTCGCCTTCGCTTGGTTCCTCGTCTACTTCGCCAAGTTCCTCTTCTGCTGGAAGATCAAGCGACTGCGCAAGGCCCGGAACTACAAGTACAATCTCATGCTGGCCTCACTGGTTGTCGCTGTGTTCTACGCTGTTGTGCTCAAATCGGTGCTCAAGATGACGCTTTATTCGGGCCCGAAGCTGCGTAGCGCAGTTGTGATTGGACTGTGCGAGCTCGGACTTGTGGGCATTGAAGTGTTCGACGAACGCAAAGAGCGCAAGGAACGTCATCGGAAGAAGAAGCTGCTGCGTGACCAACAGGCAGCAGAGGAGCAGGTGTATCGACAACATGAACACAAGTCTGATGCAGCGGCGCAGCAGCAGTTGGCTCACACGAGGGACCCCGCGAACGTGCTGTAGATGGAGCGAGGTGTTGAGAATTTTCTCTGCTGAGAAGAGAGACTACTGCGTATACACATATTTAGGGATTCGAAGAGCTGAAACGAGTCCTGATAAGTTAGACTGAAGGCGTAGAATAGATATGCTATGCCACAGCCTCTCTTTACTTACAGAAGCACATTGTGTTCGTGAAAGCTCCGTTTTCTACTAGCACATTCTCACGTTGATAGAACAAGTTGTGCGAGACATATTGTCTGTAACATTCATCTTCTGTGTGGGCAGCAGTTTTCTCGTAAATGGAGTTGTATTTGAGTGGCTTCTACCTGTTATTGGCTTTCAAGTAAGGCATTCGATTCTAGTCATCTAGTTCTCTCCTGGTACGAAACACTTTTCACCTCATGAATCTCAATGGTTGATATAATAATCTCGTCATTGGCGTTCGACTACCGAGATGTATCTACAATCTAAATTCGGATTTTCGTGTGTGTGGTACACATAGTTATCAGAAAACAGAACGTTTGCGACCATACTGAAACCAAGAGACACCCAGGTTCACTCTTTCGTGGCTCCATTTCTCGACCTTCCGTCGACACGACACCATGGGCAACGAACCGAGCAAGCAGCGACGGCAGTCCGAGAGGCAGACGCACGCAGGTCCTCGGCCCATTGCAGGGCGCTCTGACGCACTCACGCAGATGATCCCGGACCAGTTCACGTCGCTGCCTCAAGTGACCCAAGAGCTCCGTCGTAGTGGCCTCGAGAGCTGCAACCTCATCATTGGCATCGACTGTGCGTCCTGATCGTTAGACAGTATTAGAGTGCATTCTACTTAGGAAGTCACTATTGCAGGCACAAAATCCAACGAATGGAGCGGCAAACGCACGTTCGGAGGCCGCAGTCTCCACGAAATCGACGATCCGAGCGTGCGCAATCCATACGAGGACGTGATCGAGACGATTGGGCGGACGCTGCAGGACTTCGGTGCGTTAAACGGAGAGTTTATACACTAGATAGGCTCTAACGACGCTCGTACTTTGCAGACGAGGACAATATCATCCCGGTGTACGGCTTTGGAGACGAGTTGACGTGCGACCGCGCGGTATTTACCTTTGCTGCACATGAAGGGCAAGCTGGATTCCCACTGGAGAACATCCGATCTAGATACAGAGAAGTGGTGCACAATGTGGTCATGGCGGCCCCACGTCCTTCGCGCCAATTATCAATGAGGCGGTAAACATTGTCAATCGCACGGGGGACTATCATATCCTCGTTATCATTGCAGATGGACAGGTGACACGCTCGGTGGATATTCCAGCTCATGCTGTGAGCAAGAATGAGAAGGAGACGATCGATGCCATCACTTATGCTAGCAATTTCCCGTTGAGTATTGTTATGGTAGGCGTGGGGGATGGACCGTGGGAGTCCATGATCTACTTTGACAATTATCTCGTGCACAGGAAGTTTGACAACTTCCAATTTGTAGAATACCACAAAATCACTTCACAGTTCGTGACCCACAGATGAAGGAGACGCAATTCGCGCTGCAGGCGTTGATGGAGATACCTGATCAATATCGGACAATCAAGGCGATGAATTACTTGAATCGTGGGTCGTATAAACTGCGAACGGATCTTCCATGTGTTGACGTGTTTCCGCCACCGCAACCGATTGAGAACATCCACCACAACTATGGCGTCTTCCAGCCCAATTCGCAACAGGCACAGGCTACTGCAACGACAACGACGCAATACGGCCAAGCGACATCACCATCAGCGCCTCTCTTCGGTTCTGCAGACGATGCGCGTGGCGGATCGACGCGCCCGACGCTGCAGCATCGCACGTCGCGAGCCGAGGAGGAGCTAGCAAGACTTCAAGACGCACTATTGTGCCCCATCTGCGAGGAGAGAAAGAAGGACACGGTATTTCAATGTGGTCACGAAACGTGCCAAAAGTGCGGCGACTTGCTTTCACACTGCCCCCTCTGTCGGCAACAGATCCAGGTGCGCATCAAGCGGTTTGGCTAAGTATTTGCACGAACCTCGGACTAAATGATCAGGAAATGACCGCGAGAGCGACTCGAGTAGAATGATGTAGATCGAAAAGTATCGAGGATGGTATGCGCCAAGAGCAGCAATTTCGCGCTCCTCATTCTGTTGATTTATTTTCTAAGGGATTAGTGCCTGTTGCACACTGTTTGTTGCGTTGAAGCGGGGTCAATGTTGTATCCGTCAAGCTGTACAGCTTCACATCGCTGGAAGCTCAGCAGATTCAACCCCTTTACATTTGCACAGAGCAGTACGCAAGGCATGGCGCAGCATATCAATGAAGTATGTAGGGGGACTGGACAAAATGTATTGCGGCCACTTCCGATGGCAACCACGTTACGATTCCGTCGTCCTCTATAGAGACTCGACCTTAGGGCTCACGGGAGCCACATGTCTAGGGCGTCACCGACGGGTGGTCACGCTTGGCGCCGTGGCGAATGCACACACCATTCCGCACGGCGCCCTTGTTGCAGCCCTCAGCCTGGCAGCGCTTGCCGCCGCCGTGTGAGACGCACAGCGTGCCTCCCACTGCACTCTTGGAGCAACCTTCGACCTGACAGCGCTTGCCCCCACCGTGCGCAATGCACAGTCCTCCCAGGAGCGCTGTCTTGGTGCACTCGGGCATTTTGCACTTACGACCGCCGCCGTGAGCCGAACAGAAGCCGCCCACGAGCGCCGACTTGGTACAGCCTGCTTCACTACACCGCTTGCCACCGCCGTGCGAAATACAGAGTCCGCCTTGCTTGGCACTCTTGTTGCAGTCTGGGTGTGCGCAGCGCTTGCCGCCACCATGAGAGATGCAGAACCCTCCCGTCTTGGCACTCTTGGAGCAGCCTTCAGCGCGACAGAAGCGGCTCTGCTTGTGATACTTGCAGAACGTGCCGTTCGGGCCACGGATGGTGCGGTAGCAGTCGGGTTTGGCGCACACGGTGTTGAGCATGGACGAGAGGTCGAAGCCACCGCGTGAGCTGCCGCCGGTGCTGCTGCTACTGTCGTCGTCGTCCACCTGGTCCTGTGTAGCCTGCTTCATCTCTCCGTTGATGATGTAGCTAAGGCTCATGGCTGCGATACCGCTGACCGCTTCGCCATCTCCGTCGTCCGAGTTTCGAAGCGGTGAGGCGCGGGCGAAGCTGTTGCTTCGGTCCACGTTCTCATCATCGTCGCTCGACGTGCCAGAGTCGAAGCGGCCGCCCGCCATAGCGTGCGCCATGGGCAGCTTGGCGGGCTCCCCGCCTGGGCGAGCCAGTGTCTTGGTCAGCGGCGAGTGCAGGTACTGAATCTGTGGGAGCACAGGGTATCGAGAAGCGGACGGCGAGTCCGGGCTAGCGTGGTGGAGAGGGTGGTCGGTAATAAATGAAGGGATAGTACTCGTGTTCATGAAATGAGCAGCGAGTTGGGGTGGGAAGCTGTTGCTAAGGCGTGAGCTTGGGAGGAAGGTACGACGCTAAGTCGTTGGGGGCGCGAGGGTAGTAGGATTCCAATACGTTGTACCGGAAGAGCTACTGGAGCGGTTGTATCTCTCGTCCGGTGTTACGCGGGACGAGTAGATGGGGTTGGAGAGTGAAAATCTCGAATGACTGTGCATGGTCCCCCCTTGCGGCGCCGCGGCCAGATGGCCCCGACCTGCTTTTTGTGCATCGGTGCAAGGAAAGAGACGGCTCGGTCCTTTTTGCCGAGTTCTGTTGCTTCGGCTGGTTGTTGTCGTGCAGTGGTTGAGTACCCGCACTTGGTTGTACAGCCCGGCGTTGCAGTGATGGCAAGGACGGCTGTTTCGAAGAAGAGAGCGTGGGTGGTGCGTTAGTTATTGGAGCTGCACCGGTGGGTGGCCCCAGTTCAGTGTGCAGACGGCTGAATCCTGGACGCGACTTGACGTAGCGAGCGATCGACCGTGTTGGTCTGGCTGGGCCTTCCCATGTGCGTGCATTTGAACTGGTGGAAGACGACGACGAACACTGGACGTTCATCGTCGGACAGATCAGAAGGGTGTGGCGAGCGTCGACTTCGTTCGAAGGCACAGTGAACCCCATGGGATGTTAACACACAACAGGACAGGCCGTCGCCAATGCGATCGAGCTCCATGGCAGGCACAACTGGCGAGAGCTGAGTTTGTACATTGGCAGTGTTGTCGAAGACTGCTCCGTGTGCAGAGTACTGCACATGTAATCGTAGCAGTCTGTTGACTACTACGATTGCTGAGCTCATTGGTGCTCCGCTGGCCTGTGCGTGTCCGCGAGGCTCTTGTTTCGGGCCACAAGCTGGTTGTCGCTGTGACTGGCGTTGTAGCACTTTATCTTCCGCCCTCGCGGCTCTGTCCGATTCACGGAGTCATGCCTGGCTGCCTTTGCTGGCTTTCTGCCATCGCTCCGAGCACGATTCGCAGGCAGCACCAGCCAGTGGTATCCACTGTGCGCAGACTCCGACTTGGAGCCCAGCGCAACACAGCAAATCACCTCGTCGTGCCGCAGAGAGCAGTCGGCTATCTCGGTTCAAATCCCTGTTTACACGTGCACGTTGAAGTCAGTCGAAGGTCCGACCTTGCTGCTTCGTCTGAAGCACGATGCGCCAGGGCTCCAGTATTACAACAGCATCATAGTGGTGCAGTAGCTACGGCCCGTGATAAATTTCTCGCGTAGTGGTTGCAGACACTGGTATGGAGAGCTAGGTGGTGCTAGTACATTGAAATGCACTGCTGCAGATCGGTTTTGGCGGAGACCTCGATGATAACACATGGGACGCGAGTAATGCCCCAAGTTGCTCGTCCTTGTGATCGCTGCTCGGCGCCGCACATCGTTGCACTCCAAGTGGATGTTAGACTTCTTATTCAGTGGCTCTTTTGTCGGCGACGTGCCGTGACGAGTTTTCATCGACAGCAACGCGTCTGAAGCTCACCCACTCGTTTCCCCAGCTCGAGCGACCACGTCCACATGGACGTGTCGTCCGCCGAGCTCGAACTTTGAGCAGCATTATCAGTCAACGCACCAGGATGGGGAAAGGCTCGTCGACTAAAAGCCGGTACTCACCGGCGACGACATTGAGCGACGTGTGACTCGCCCGAGAGCTCGCGTGTTCGCTCTCACGCACGCAAGGTCTGCAATTGAACGAAGTCCTGGAACTCATGACACCGCCGGTTCTCTCGCGCTGGTGATGCCGTGACGGCGCGTTGGATTTGGTTCATGCTGTAGTTCAGCCGTGATTCTAGAACACTCGACCGTCGATGGCACGAACTTGTCCTCTGCAGTTCGCACGGAGAACATGCAACGTCGTTACTGCCCGATCTTGACTCACTTGCTCATTCAAGGTTACTCAGAGCTCAATTACTAACGCCAGCGCCTGCTACACCTGTCGAGCCGTATCCAAACGACATCAACACGAGCAAGAATCAAGGGTGTGACCCCAAGCACTCTATCCGCGCTCGAGAAAGCACTCGCGAACAAAACTGACTACAGCGTGGGCTTTGACTGACTCGGGCAAGTGCCGCGAAGAGGGATCGTGTGTAATGTGTGGCATGGCCACCGACGCGAAAGACAAGTTTGAAGCGTGGGTGCGTGGGTGCTAAGAGCGATGCACGTTGTGCTACCGTGCAGATCGAGCTAGCGCTTGAAACCTGGAGGCCCCAAGTTTGAAGCGCTAGAACTGGGCGATACCACAGAAGTGCTAGCGTTTGGTAATTGTCAATTACTAATTGATAACAACCTGCAGACGTGACGCTGCTTACTGAAACTATCTTTTAACAATCGACGTTGAAGTGGTACAAGTATTGCCACCAATGTTCGAAGTTGGTGGTCTAGCAGATTGATGAATCTACACTTCAGTTGATTTATATCGAGCGCATACGATGCAGTGATGCCATCGCCTCGTTTTGATTTCGTTGCATCTATCACGAGCATTTCCGCTTGATTGCTCGAAACGACCAAGTCTGTACGCAGCAGTCGCGTCGATAAACGAGATGCTCATGAATAACTTACATGTCGTTCAGAGCGGCGACACCAGGGAGAATCTTGCCTTCAAGCAGTTCCAGGCTGGCACCGCCTCCCGTGGAGATGTGGCTCATCTTGGATCCAAGACCAGCCTGCTCGACAGCAGCTACAGAGTCACCACCGCCCACGATGGTGGTGACACCGCTCTCTGTGCTCTCTGCAAGAGCCTTGGCCACGCCGAACGTGCCCTTGGCGAACTCAGGGAACTCAAACACACCCATGGGGCCGTTCCACACAACAGTCTTGCACTCCTTGAGTTCCTTAGCAAAAGTGGCTTGCGAGTCGGGGCCAATGTCGAGGCCCAACCAGTCGGATGGGATGGCACTAGCTGGCACAACTTTCGACTTAGCATCAGCGTCAAACTTGTCGGCAATCACAACGTCGGTGGGAAGTACGATCTGCACACCCCGCTGCTTGGCCTCTTCTAGAATCTCCTTCGCGAGCTCAACCTTGTCCTCCTCAATGATAGACTTGCCGACATCCAGGCCCTGTGCCTTGTAGAACGTGAAGATCATGCCACCGCCAATCATAATCTTGTCGCATTTCTGCAGCAGTGACTTCAATACGGGAATCTTGGTAGATACCTTGGCACCGCCAATGATAGCACCAAGTGGGCGCACGGGTGCATCCACAGCACCAGACAAGTACTTGAGCTCCTTCTCAATGAGGAACCCAGCCACGTTGGTCTTGATGTAATTCGTCACACCCTCAGTTGACGCATGGGCACGGTGAGCCGTACCAAAAGCATCATTAACATAGATGTCAGCGCCGTGGGCCAACTGCTTGGCAAACTCGGGGTCGTTCTTGGTCTCCTGCTTATAGAAGCGCACGTTCTCGAGCAGCACGATCTCGCCGTCCTGAAGCGCGTCGATACCGGCATCAACCTCCGTCCCAATGCAGTCGTCCAGCTTCTTTACGGGGCTGCCGAGAAGTTCGCCCAGACGTGCGGCCACGGGCGTGAGGCGAAGTTCGTCCTTGGCCTCACCGCCGGGACGGCCCAAGTGTGAGCACAGCACAGTACGCGCACCCGCGCTTTGCAGCAACTTAAGCGTAGGAAGAACGGCGCGGATGCGTGTGTCATCCGTGATGGAGGCGGGCGTGGCGTTCTTCTTGAGCGGCACGTTGAGGTCGGCGCGTACCAACACCCGCGCACCCTTGAGACTCTGACGCTGTGCAAGCTGCTCGAGACTGAGCTTCGATGTGCTCATGGCACGCATCATGGCGTTAGAAGGACGGGCCATTTGCATGCTCATACGTGAAAGACGCAGCATATTGAAGAAACTGAAGGAGAGACTTGCGCGATAGAGAGCTAAACGGAGAATGATGAAGTGGCTCCCAAGCACCAATTTTCTGCTTGGAAACGCGAGCCAATTATCCCCATGCGATGGGCAAACCTCGAATGTTGAGCTCACTTGCGGCTTCAGAGGATACTCATTTATAAAACGTATTTATCCTGTAGTTATTATTAGAAGTAATTTACTGTATATTAATTGCTACATCTTATTTGTTTTGGAGATTAAAAGGGAGTACTGTTGTGGCTTGGCTAGGTACGGTAGTTGACAAAGACATGCGATTAGCATGGACACAACCACTTCAACACTATGAGCTGTGAACAATCAAAGTATTTTTCAGACTCAATAGATGCACAACAATAAATGCACAATAGGCACTTGATTTGTCTAGATGACATATCCATCGGCAAGTTCCCCTTTCATAATCGTCTGCAGTCGGAAAACAACCATCGGAGCCGATGGTCGAGCTGCAGGGTCCAATGCAACACATTCCTTCGCCAACTTCACAATGGAAGCTAGACAGTAGAAAGAAAAGGCCACTTGCAAATCGCCTGACGCCACCTTTTGGATAAGCACTGCATCCGGGAGTTTCTTACCAGTTGTCGGGTCAATCCTGGCGTGAGAGTACGGCAACGTCTGCAAGTCCAACTCGGACAGAAGCACACCAAAGGAAAATATATCGGCCTTTTCAGTGTAACGTTCTGCCATCATGACTTCGGGGGCCATCCACAACATTGTACCGACACCGGCAGTCATTGTATGATCCTGTCGCTCTTTCGAGGCACCGAAGTCGGTGATTTTTGCGTCCAAATCCTCCGTTAACAACACGTTCTTCGACTTCAAGTCGCGGTGAATCACGACCGGTGAGAGCGAGTGCAGATAAGTCAGCGCTTGTGCAATATGGTACGCAATGCGAGCTTTGTCTTCATCGATACCTTGAGGGTGGCTCTTTGCTTCGTACTCTTTCAGTAGAGTGCGCAAGTCTCCACCTTCCATCAACTCTGATAGGACACAGAGATCGGTGAGGTTTCCCCATGCCACGCCTATAAAGTTTACGATGTGGGGGTGGGCGAGGCTTGCCATCAGTTTGGCTTCTGCAAGAAATGCGTTCACTTTCTTCAGATCCTTTCGCAAGTCTGAAAACAACATCTTGATGGCAACCGGTTGGTTGTTGTACGTTCCTCGGTAGACCTCTCCGAATCCGCCACGGGAAATTACACCTTCGATTATCACTTGATCACGTGGAATGCGAGTAGCAATAATGGCATCGTCGTTCCAGAGAGCTGAATTGTTGTCGGTCGAGGGTTCTGAACCATCGGTGGGACCACCAGTCCAAGCACTTCCTCTTCCAAGAAATGGATCTCGCAAAGTTGATCTCGAATCGAGATTCTTCTTCTCCCTGTTTCTTCTCAAAAGAAAATACGCGAAGCTGATGATCCCCACTACGACGATTACAACACCGCTGGATATCCCTACAATTGAGCCGACACCAACACTATCCCCCGATGAAAATTCCTCCGTTTTAGCTGCTGAGGACGAACCCGAATTGTTGCCGGAGTCGAACACAGATGAACTCGAGTCGCTCAGGGTAGACCCAGAGCTGGATGAAGAATAGTCTTTCTTCACATCGGATGTCATGTTGTAGAAGACAAATGCGCCACCCATTCCGGTGTAATTCCTGCAGTGGTTGATCTCGGCGACGGGAACTTCAAAATCATAGTAACCTTGCCCACCCTTTTCACTCGGACCTGGACAGTTAAGGGCACCACTGCTTGTGTTTCCCATGTTCCGCTTCCATGACAATACTCCATTCGAGATTGAAATAACGGCGCTTCTGAGTGGTGTGTAGCCGTCAAGCATAGTATTGCAATCACCGTTGAACGGGTATGCAGCCGAATTTTCGTAGGTCGTGCACTCAACATCGTTGTAGTAATCGTACGCCATGAAAGGCTCCGTACCGAAGAGCGCTTTCAAACCAACATCACGACCATTGTGGCAACTGTCATCCACATAGCCAACAAGAGTATTGGTGTCATCGTAATAGGCTTCACAGTGAGAACCACTCGAGGCGACTTGAGATTCACATGCATTTCGCCACTGAACGAAGACGCCAGTTGGAACACCCTCACACGAGGAGTCTTCGTAGATACTCAAAAACCGATGCATACCTGTCACTGCCGACATCTGACAACCTTGAGTGAGTAGAAAGATTTCCTCTTAGAATTCGGAGATGTTGATACCGCTTCTTTTTGAAGAATGAACTTGGTTAATAAACTGACTGTGGATAATTGGCTCGTGACAGATCACCCTGCGGTATCGTCCTCATACTGCTAGTGGCAATGGAATAAGGCCAATAATACACTGATCTTATTCCGGTATGTATGGACTTCGTTTCCAATGTATAGACATTTGACCTGCTATACGCTGTCAACCTGTCCTCCATTCTGGGACCATTTGGCATTAATAAGATTGCCGGACCATCTGTACTTACTTCAAAGTTTGGTGATAAGACCATCTCATAGAAAGTAAAGTCATTCATGTTCAAACTCGTAGTAACCATTCAATGCAATTACTTGTACATATAATACAGATAACCATACCAGCACAGCAATTACAACCAGAGCGATACAAAATGTTCGCGGCTTAATGTCTCCTCTAGATGACATACCCTTCTCCAAACGACCCCTTCATGATTGTCTGCAATCTGAAAACAATCATGGGTGCTGAAGGTCGAGCTGCCGGATCCAACGCGACGCATTCCTTACCCAACTCTACCATTGAAGCCAGGCAATAGCGTGAAAACTCCACTTGCAAAGCTCCCGACGCCACTTTCTGAATGATCACGGCACCTGGGAGCTTTTTACCAGTCACGGCATCACACATCGCGTGTGAGTACGGCAAGGACTGCAAGTCCAACTCGGACAGAAGCACACCAAACGAGAAAATATCGGCTTTCTCAGTGTATCGCTCGGCCATCATGACTTCAGGTGCCATCCACAACATCGTACCAACACCCGCAGTCATTGTGTTATCTTGTTGTTCTTTTGAGATACCGAAGTCCGTGAGTTTAGCATTCAGATCTTGTGTTAGAAGCACGTTCTTCGACTTTAAATCTCGGTGAATCACAACCGGCGAAAGCGAATGGAGGTAGGTCAGTGCTTGGGCAACATGATACGCGATGCGGATTTTGTCGTCATCTATGCCTTGAGGTCGGCCTCGCGCTTCAAATTCTTGCAACAAAGACCGGAGATCTCCACCCTTCATCAGCTCTGATAGCACGCAGAGATCAGTGAGAGAATCCCATGACACGCCAACAAAACGCACAATATGAGGGTGGGCGAGGTTTGCCATCAGTTTGGCCTCCGTTAGAAAAGCATTCACTTTCTTGAGATCACTTCGCATGTCGGGCAGTAGCATCTTGATAGCGACTGCCTCACGGTTGTACGTGCCTCGGTAAACCTCACCATATCCACCGCGACAGATAAGACTATCAACAATGACTCGGTCACGAGGAACTCGAGTGGCAATGATTGTGCTGTCATTCCAAAGTCCAGGTCCAATCGTGGATACATCCGAGCCAATAGTGGTGGCACCTGTCCAAGCACTACCCCTTCCGAGGAATGGTTCTCGAAGTGAACGCGAGTCAAGGTCCTTGTTTTTCTTGTTTCTTTTCCAGAGACACCACGCCAGCAAAATGATCACTACAATGAGGACAGCAGCACCACCCGCGATTCCCACAACTGTACCAACTGAGACGCTACTTCCAGACGTTGTTAACGAGGCTGGAGTTGACGACGACGAAGACGAGTTGATACTTCCAAGATTGGATCCAGAAGAGCTAGTTGGTGATGAACCTGAGCTGGAAGTATCGGCTGATGATGGAGTTGAGCTTGAATTTTCCGATGTATTTGATGCGCCAGTCTCTGAGGAAGTTGGCGGCGGTGTCGAAGAAGATGGAGCTGAGTTGCTACTAGGGGTATTGGCCGTCGAAGCGGGCGGTGTTGAGCTGGTACTAGGTGTAGTCTTCGGAGCTGGTGACGAAGCAGCGGTTGATGGATTTGGCGAGGCTGGTGCCGTTACCGCGTCGGACGTGTCGTAGAAAGCAAACCCACCACCAATGTTGTCAAAGTTTTGACAGATACCTTTGTTAATATCTGAGCTCGGAACATCAAACTTGTAGTAACCAGGTGCACCCGAGCCAGGGCATCCCAGTGAGGTGCTAATGGGACCCATGTTTCGGGTCCACTCTAAACCCGCACTCGTGACTGAAATCGTGGCGCTCCTGACGGGTGAGTAGCCGTCAAACATGGTCTCACATTCTCCACTGGCACGGTAAGCAGCAGAATTCTCGTAGTCTGTGCAATCATCTCCGTAGA
Source organism: Phytophthora palmivora (assembly GCA_008079305.1). NCBI lineage: Eukaryota > Oomycota > Peronosporomycetes > Peronosporales > Peronosporaceae > Phytophthora > Phytophthora palmivora. Next base: position 20,906 of record VOQZ01002038.1, read on the forward strand.
AGTAGTCGTAAGCCATATACGATTCGTCACCGAAGAGCGCGTCGAAACCTGCACCACGGCCATCATGACAACTATCTTCCACATACCCAATCAAGTTATCATCGTCGTCGTAGTGAGCTTCACAGGTTGCACCACTGGAGGCTACTTGTCCCTCGCAGTCGTTTCTCCTCTGGACAAAGACCCCAGTCGGTGCACCACCGCACGAGTCGTCAAGGTAGATACTCTTAAACCGATGCATGCCCGACATGGTTGCTGCAATACTGGGAGTTTTGGTGGTGTCGACCCCACTACTTTTTGGGAAATGCTATCAACGCAAGTGCGAGTCTTGGCAACAACAGTCGGATGATATAGCGACGTTAAGCATGTGCCATCGATTATAGACAAGCAATCTGTCGGCAGAGATGCAGCCTAAAGCACCACCGTCTATTCCAATGTAACATCCTGGCCATGGTAATCAGTTCATCTGTCCTTTGGCTACCAGTCGTCCACTTAAACCCGACACAAGGAGACATACATATGTAGATGCCATACTACTAATAGGCAAAGGTAGTTTTATTCAAGCTCTTCATAAAATACAGTATAAAGCGGTACATCCTCGTCTCTGAAAAAAAAATTCTCGTGGTGCTCAACGATTGAGCATGATCTCATCGATTACTCAGGTCTCAAAACGGACTATGACTGGTTGAAATGAAAATAAAACTATCTCTAATTGGTAGAAATGCATTCTCTACAAATTCCTAGTATACCGATCTGTTCATGTTCGTGCATGTGCCATTTACAATCGCGACGTCTTCCCTCAATGCTGCGTCGCACCCTGTGGACGCGCGGGTCTCGCTTGCTCCAGACGCCAAGCGCGCGCAGCTTCCACCGCTCGTCGGCCGCCATGGCGCGCATCTTATGCAGTGATCCCATCGATCCCGTGTGCCCCGAACTGCTGCGCGCCGCCGGGCACGACGTCACATGTGGCTCCACTGGCCTCTCACATCCGAACTGGTGGCTCAGGTGCCCGACTACGACGTGCTGATTGTCCGCTCCGGCTCCAAGGTGGACCGTGCGGTGCTGGACGCCGCGCAGAAGCTACAGCTCATTGGACGCGCCGGCACGGGCGTGGACAACATTGACATGGTGAATGCCACGAAACAAGGAGTACTGGTCATGAACACGCCCTTTGGCAACACCATTTCCGCTGCAGAGTTGACGGTGGGTCTCATCTCTGCTGTCTCACGGCTCGGCCACGTCACGCCTGAGCCAGTTGTCCGTAATTCTGAGATCCACGGCAAGACGCTGGGCATTGTGGGCCTCGGTCGCATTGGCCGTGAAGTAGCCACGCGATGCAATGCCTTTGGCATGAATGTCGTGGGCTATGACCCCATTCTGTCCAATGCCAGTGCCAAGATGCACGGCATTGAGCCTGTCTCGTTGGACGAACTGTTCTCTCGCAGTGACTACATCTCTCTGCATGTACCGCTCAATGCCAACACGAAGTATCTTGTGAATGCACAGCGTCTGGCACTCTGTAAGGACGGTGTCAAGCTGATTAATGGAGCTCGTGCTGGTTTGATTGACCACCCAGCTTTGCTGGAAGCTATTGAGAGTGGCAAGGTTGCTGGTATGGCCTTTGATATCAATGCGCCGTCCCCACCTTCGGAAACGTGGAAGAAGCTGGTGAGTCACGAGAACGTCATTGTGACACCGCACATTGGCGCACTTACTACCGACGCCCAGCAAAAGGTAGCACGCGATCTGGCCTACAAGGTGAATGATGCTCTGGCAGGCAAGTCTTTCAAGGGAGTGCTTAATGCACCCAACATTGATTTTGGCAAGCGTGAAGAGTTTATGCCGTTGTTGTCATTGGCGGAGAAGCTCGGCAGTATGCAGGCGCAACTTCTTGACGACAGCCGTCTCAAGCGCGTGCTTGTCATTGCTGAGGGTCCCAAGGTCACGTCGTCGGAACTTTCAGGGCAACTTGTGAAGGGTGTGCTAAAGGGACTACTTTCGCACATGCTGGAAGAGGAGGTGACATTCACGAACGCCAAGCAGCTGGCGGACATTATGGGCATTCAGACTGTTGAACACAAGCACGACGAGGCTTCTGGAAGCAGTTTCTCGGACCAGCTTACGGTCATTTTCGAGAAGGAAAACGGCACGTCAAAAAAGATCACGGGCACGGTGTTCGGCAAAAGCCAATTGCGTTTTGTGTCCTTCGACGACCTTCCCATGGACGCCATTCCTAGTGGATCGATGCTACTGTTCAACAATACCGATCAACCTGGTGTGCTGCACAAGGTGACATCGGTGCTGGCAAAGCATCAGATCAATATTGGTTGCTTCGGCCTGGCGCGCGAGAAGTCTTGCGCTGCCGCTGTGAGCGTACTCAATGTGGACGAAGCTATCCCGGATGCCGTTATGGAGGAGCTGGAGGCGCTCGGTATGCTTACTAATCTTCGTCGCGTGAACCTGCTTGAGCTGAACACGGCTACTTCTGGTGGAATTTGGGAGAAGTTCCTGAAACCTAGTACTAACGCTGTGGAGGAGAGTGTCGATGCTACCGAAGCTGAAGCAGGAGTGGCAATTGTGCGCCATCCGAAGCCGGGCGTAAAACCGGCGTCGCCGAACTTCGGTTCGGGGCCTTGTAAAAAACGCCCCGGGTACTCGCTGGCTTCGATTCCTGAAATCGTGCTTGGCCGCAGCCATCGTTCTAAGCTGGGCAAGGGTCTACTGGAGGAGGCAATCGTTCGCACTAAGAAGATTTTGAAGCTTCCTGAGGACTACCACTTGGGTATCGTACCAGCGTCGGACACGGGTGCTTTTGAGATGGCTATGTGGTCCATGCTTGGCGAGCGCCCTGTGGACGTGTGCTACTGGGAGTCGTTCGGCAAGCAGTGGTTCAAGGACGTTACGACGGAGCTTAAACTTGACAACGTGAGGGAGTTCGGTGCGCCATTCGGCCAGATCCCGGACTTCTCCCAGGTGAATTGCGACCACGACGTGCTGTTCACGTGGAATGGCACTACTAGCGGTGTGCGCGTTCCCAACGCCAACTGGATCCCAGACGATCGCAAGGGTCTGATCTTTAATGACGCGACCTCAGCTGCGTTTGCCATGGAGATGCCGTGGAGTAAGATCGATGTGTGTACGTTCAGCTGGCAGAAGGTGCTTGGTGGCGAAGGAGGTCACGGAGTCATTATCCTGAGCCCACGCGCTGTAGAACGCCTGGAGTCATTCGTGCCGGAGAACCGTCCAATGCCCAAAATTTCCGCATGACCAATGCCAGCACGGGTAAGCTCATGAAGGGCATCTTCGAGGGCAGCACCATCAACACACCCTCAATGCTGTGTGTAGAGGACTACCTTGACGCCTTGCGTTGGACTGAGAGCGTAGGCGGCCAGGACGGTCTGATCGCGATCTCGCAGCGCAACTTGAAGGTGGTGGAAGATTTGCAGCCGAGAACTCGCGGTGGTTCAAGTTCCTCGCGGCGGACAAAGAGATCCGCTCGAACACTTCCGTATGCCTACTGATCGACGGTATGTCGAAGGACGAGGTGAAGCAAATGCAGGCATTGCTAGAGCGCGAGCAGGTCGCGTACGACATTGGCTCGTACCGCGACGCACCTCCTGGACTGCGTATCTGGTGCGGGGCCACAGTGGAGACCAAGGATCTGGAAGCTCTGCTGCCGTGGATCAAGTGGGCATACCTTGAGGTGAAGAGCGCTCGGGACGCCAAGAGCGAGTAGGCAGACGGACGGAAGCGGCAATAGCTCGAATTGCCAACCACATGCTGAGACGAGAGTCGTCTTCGCTTGTATGTTGCCAATAAACTAACACGAAAGTATCCTGCGCCATCCAAAGTGAACCATTGAGCATGGAACACGAAAGAATACGCCCGTAAGTCTGCTCAATCCCTTGTGACTCACAATTTGTGAGAGCGTCAAGCAGGTACCATAGAATCTTCACCTGGGGGGTATCTTGATAGACCAAGCAGTCCCCAACTACAAGGGACTTAATCAGCTAAACCGAGTCATGCAGCCAAACCACGTTAACACGCACTCGGTGCAACGAATGATGGCTAGAGGACGACTGCAGGTTAATGAATTCAATGACCAGGAGAGCTACAACTATCCACCCGACGACAGAAGACAAGCAACCACATACCAAGGAGACTCTCGACACTACGAGGATGAGATGAGGAGACTACAGGAGTGGCAAGAAAGTTATGACGAGGATAAAGAGAATGGTGACGATAGCAGAGATTCCTCTCTCGAGTCACAGCAATGGAGCGATGCCGTGCGACATGGTGCTTTGGATTGGGAGCTGCTAAGGTCACTAAGGTGTTCTTGCATGTGTAGGAAGGGACCAGTCGACCACGGACTACTGAGAAGAGGGAAGTCTCCTGTCGAGTGAGTTGGTGCGAACAACCAGGCAAGCGCTACGGACTATGCTGGGCACACGGCGGAGGTACGTCTCACACAGTTCACTGAATAACCACGAGCTGACGGAATATTGCTACAGCCAAGAAGTGCTGCCACCACAACTGTCCGAAGATCGCACTTGATACGGGCGAGTTCTGCTCCATTCACGAGCGACACATTAGTGCCAATAGCTTCTAGTCAACTGTCCTCCAAATGTCCTCCAATTGTCCACTTTACATATCCCAAATAACGAATCTGACAGACCCAAACTAAGTTAATTTGGGTTCCAATCGCACACCAACCAATAGTGATCACTCTACCATTTACTACCATGCGTCAGCCTTCTGGAGGCCGCCACAATTGGCAGCGTTTCCAGCAGCAACAACACGGAGGTCAGCGAGGCGGCGGCTATGCTCACAACCAGCAGCAAGACTACTACCCACAGTACCAAGCTCCTGCACATGGCGCCGTCCAGAGAGACGTTGTGGCTTTTGTTGAAGCTTTTCGAGCGAATCAGTCGAGTCCATCAGCGCCACCCAATGCACTGACACTCGACGTTGTAGTCCGTGCCATTTGCAATCATTTCCGTACGTTCAAACCCACTCTAGTGTCATTTTATTCCTAATTTATTGTCATTCAGGTGTCAATGCCTTTGAGGAGCTCATGGGGACGAGTGCATTGCAATTGCCAATATTACGGCAATTGCATACAGTGAACCAACGAGTGTGGACGTTCGTCACGTGCTTCATGCAAAGTCGACGGATTAATACGCTCTTTGAGTGTCAACAAGCTTTTCTACACCATGAAGGACTGCGGTCTTTCCACGAGTTGAAACTGGGCAACTCGTTTTTACATACAGAAGCAGTGCAGCAATTGTATCACTCGCCCATTGCCATGTTGACGATCACGACGAGCGATGTGCTGAGTTTTTTGCGGCAATTTGAAGAAATGTTGGGACGCGATGCGTTTCGAGCGTCGTCACATATTGATATGAACGAGTTTTTGCAGTATTTGGCACAACAGTACAGGCAACCGAGTGCTCAAGCGATGGAGTGGCCATTGACCCGAATGGATTTGGAGTTTATGTTGGAATGCTACGTCGAGTGGCGAATACCGAGATAAAGGAGATGAAGACGCTGGAGCAACAGTTTCAACGCGAAGTTGCGGAGAAGATGTTCCGATTGACCAAGGAGAAATTCAGTGATGACAATCGAAAACAAGCGTTGGAGGAACTGCTACAGCAAACGAACGAAAGATCACAGCAGGTGAATGAAGAAGGCTCTCATGAAACTTCGCAGAAAAGGCGTGGAGGCAAGAAGAGCAGTATGCAGTCGCTCTCACTAGATATGCTAAAGCGCGTCACTGATGTCGATGTGTATCTGGACAATGTGTTGCGGCGAAAGGCTGTTGCGGACGCTAAGAATCAGCAGAAGTTCCGCAAGCCTATATCGTCGCAAGAGATTGCTGAAACGGACTCGAAGCTACGCAACCAATTGACGCGATTTCTTGTGTCATCACAAAAGAGCAAACACCACTCGAGACTCAAGGTCGTGACATGGGTGATCTGCAGTATCATGGCGAAAACGTATGCACTACTGCTGAGCGATGATAAATTACCCGATGAAGATGGTGCTGATGGAGATGGTTCCGAGGTTACGAGGAAAGTGGCCGAAAGTGATAAAGAAGAGTGTGATTGTTGCTGTGTAGGCAAGGAGACTTGCACCTGTTCTTGCACTTGCAAATGTCATGTTGAGTCGAGCGACGAAGAAGAAGAGTATGAAGGTGGTGAAGAATCACCTAAGGTGTCTGAAGTGGATGATAAGCTTGAGATACCAGGAAATCCTAAATTCCTGTCATGCCGACTGACCCATTTGCCACCAGATTTGCAAAATTGAACCAAGAAGTGAAGGTGACGCTCGAAGAAGTAAAATCTGAGGTGAAAACCTTCTTGGATTCGCAACTTTCACATGACCATCAACCCCAGACAACTAAGGACATTCTGCTGATTTTGTCGTCTCTCGAAAATCATCTGATCAGCAAGTTTTCCGATAAGACAAAACCAATTTCCTGGGCTGGGCGGCGTTCTGTGCTAGAACTTCTGCCAGAACTCCTCGATGATAATGATGACAACGCTGACGAAAATGAAACCAGTGCAGCTAGGTGGCTCCACAATCTAATGCGTACATCGGAAGGGGATCGTAGTTGCGCGAATTCATCGAACTCGATAGGTGAAAAGCACCTACAAGAAATCGTACTGCCATTCATCCGTGAGTGTCGTGCAGTCATCTCTTCATCATCGTCGCTGTCTTCACTTTCAAGCGAGAAACAAAAACAATGGATCACACGTCGAGTTTCTGTGGAGTTAGGATGCGCTTGTGTAGAAGACCTCGGCCTTCCCAGTGTTGAAGAAATGATCAAGATGACGGATCAGGATTTCAATGGAGAAGAGGTTTCGGTGATCAAGTTCACCGGCAGTTTGGACTTGTACAATGGGGATGACAGCTTTGAAGATGCAGCGACGCCGGGAGGCAAAACAGGTGAGTCACCACATCAAAAATTCTTGACGGAGCAAGCGCTAGAAAAATTGCGCAAATGCCCATTCTTGGTTGATGTATCGTTGTATATGGATTGGCAAGAGCGTTATGCCCCGTTATGTGGGCCGTTGCTCTCGTTTATCCGCGTGTATGAAATGATTTTACTTGATCATGCACCATCAAACAACTTCATGTTTGTGTGCTGTTTGAACGGAACAATTTTGCGCATCAATGAGAAATCAACGCCATCCGATCTGGAGCTGCTACTTACGCGAGCACACCAGGAGAAAACACAGGTGATTGCAGGCCAAGTAGCTGTCCATTTGGTGTCAATGGTGGTGACGTGCAAGGGGCAAGCAAATTTCCCGAAACAGCTCGTTCAAGCACATTTGCGTGGCTACTTGGTCAGGTTTAGCAAGGATAAGTCAGCTGAAGGTTACACTGAACGTTTAGTGCTGGAAGTTCTCATGGAAACACCAGTCGAGTTTGCAGATTTCGTGATGTCCTTGCTGCTCGGCGTAGTTTCCCAAATCACTGGGTCGAGTGCGTTGAATGAGTGGGGTGTTGCCAACCAAGTCTGGAAGGCTTGCAGAAGTGATGCTGAGCGCAAAGCACTACTCTTTATTTCCAACCGGAGCACGTCACCGCTATGGGTTAACCAAACCGAGAAGTGGCGTGCAGTACGCGAGAGTCTGACAGGTACCATAGTTGAAGAGGATGCTGGCAATGAGGCGAACAGTATTGACAAGAATACGATTGAGACCAAGGTTGTACCAACTAGCCTAGCTAGTAGCAATGCCGAAGATGAGAGCAACGTGTCCAACCTGCTGGACACGTCTAACTCAGTAGCACCAACTTTCTCAAACGATTCATTAGATCAAGAGATGGAGGATATGTCCGCGGTGGAGAGCAGCACAACTGCTGATTCATGCCGCACGTTCATTGAAGATCTACGCAAGAAGCAGTTCGGCGTTGGGCTACAAATCGAGGACGAAGCAACGAATTCAGTATTGCTTATCCAGCAACAGCGCCTGGAGCGTGCACTCAAGCGACTGAGTGACGAACTCTACAGCGAGAGTACCCATTTTGTGCTCGAGTTACTCCAAAATGCCGATGATAACAATTATGACAGTAGTGTGGTTCCACTCGGTGATTTCACGCTGACAACTGACAAGGAGATTGTCTTTTACAACAATGAACAAGGATTCTCTCCAGCGAATATTCAAGCAATTTGTGATGTTGGTGCGTCTACCAAGGCTGCGGTTGATTCGGAGGCAAGTATCGGGAAGAAGGGCATCGGCTTCAAGAGTGTCTTCAAGGTATCTGATAACCCGCAGGTGCATTCGAACGGGTTTCATATTTGCTTCCACGCCAAGAATTCCAAACACGGAAATGGCATGGGATACATCTTGCCGTATTGGTTGGACGATGCCACTCAATGGAAACAGCGTCATGGTACGACATTTGTGCTTCCTTTGAACAACGCATCAGTACAGAGGGTGGATGACATTTCGCAGTCACTCATGGCTTTTGAGTCGTCTGTATTGTTGTTTCTTCGACGTATTCGTGAACTTCGGCTACGTGACTTGACACGACAGCACACTCTGCAGTTTCTCAAAAAGGAGAAGCGATTACAGACAAACACTCAACTTGTTCAGTTGTATTCGCAAGTGAAGAAAAACGAGAACTGCGTGGAGGTCACACAACAGAATTGGTTGGTAGTGAAGGAAAAACTGAAGCCACCACAGTCATTTAGCCGTATTCATCCGACTGAGATAGCGCTTGCGTTCCCTGTTGCTCACTGCGGACAAGAGTTTACCGAGTCAGGCGATCGACCACCACTTCAGCAGGTTTTCTGCTACTTACCACTGAGGTCGTATGGATTCCGCTTTATCCTGCAAGGAGACTTTGAAATCCCAAGCTCTAGAGAAGCGATTACGAATGGAAGTGAATGGAATGAATGGCTTGTATCTAAGTTCCCGAAGCTTGTGCGCACTGCTGTGAGCAGCTACGTATCCCGCTTACCACGAGGTCAAACGAACGAAGGTGTATCGGACAATGCGAAAATGATTGCTGCTACTTTGCACTTGTTGTCATTGTTGCCTCTTGAAAATGAGGTTCAAGCTCCTTTCCGGAGCATTATTCCGGAGATTATGCGTGAGCTACGCCAAGTGAAGTGGCTTGCTTGTGCGCAGTCCAAGGAGGTGCTCAGTCCAGAGGAGTTGATTGATTGCATCGAGCTCACAGGAAGCGACACCAGCGAAAACATGGCGATGTTGTTGGAAGCACTAAATGCTGACGTCCTCACATCGACATTTAACAAGCGTTTCCTGCATCCGACCCTCTCTCGAGGCATGGTTGCATCGATGAAATGTCAATTGCGAATTGAGCAGCTTCATTCATCTCATTTGATGCGGGTTCTGTCGCTTTCGGCTGAAAAGAACGACATCGACTGGACAGTGAAAATATTGACACTTCTTGCGAAACTTTGGCGAAAGGATCGCCACTCTCACTTGCTACGACAGGAACTACGATTGATCAAGTGCTTCCCACTTCAGCGAAAGGGAAGCAAGGGCAGTAACACACTTGGATTTCGCTAGCAGAAGGGCTAGATTCTCTCTTTGTGTCTGGCGTGGAAGATAATACTGCTAGATGCGGGAAATCGTACCAATTCTACGGCGACCTTCGCATTCTGGATGGTGATTTCACAAAAGCTGTCAACAAGAGCCCAAAGTTGCGAACGTTTCTGTTGAACGACGTTGGTATTCATGTGATGGAAGACCATGATTTGATTCGCCACCACATCCTTCCGAAGATGACGATGCTTCGTTCGCCAGTTGAGAGTCTTGAGCAGGATGCTAGCGTGGTTATCGAGTACGGAAAGTTTCTGTCTTCGCATTTGGTCTCTTGCCACAATTGTCCGATGCAAACGGAAGTGAAAACCAACATGGTTGTTGCAACAAGCAGCGGTCGTGTTGTAGGTGTTGATATCCCGAACTTGTTCATGGTTTTGCCTTCCTTGGCACAAGACAATCCCGAGCTAGTCTCGTGGATCACAACAAAGTCTACGTCTTCCAATCAAGACGAGAATGCTTTTGCGATAGTGTCAGGGGAATATTTCTCCGACACCGATAGTGTGACATCATCTAAGGTGACGATGGATGAGCAGTGGCAACAGTTGCTGGTGAGTGTTTGCGAATTGCCTTCGTTGTTTGACGTTGCAAGTCTTTCGACTAATGCACGTTCACAAGCTGGAGTGAAACAATTGCTTAAGTGGATAGAACTCGAGGGCGATATTTCATTGAAACGCAGCGTTTCGACGTGTCTGGCACAATACTTGGATAAGCACTGGAGAGTTAAAGTCGATGATGACAGCACTGACCCCACCCACTCCATCGACACCAGGAAGATACTTTCGACTTCTGGAGGCACCATCGCTGGTTGGAAGGGTCTGATGGATTGTTTCACCGCTCAACAGAACTTTGGCAGTCAGTTGAGGCGGTCACACGCTTGTTCACGCCTGCCATGGTTACGTTTAGCTCAATGGTGTGGAAGAATGAAGACTTTTCCGGACATGTCCTTGGCCTAAAGACTGCTCCGACCACTACAGATTTGCTGTCAACTATCTCAAGTCTATCAGTTGATTCAACTTTGGTATCCACATTGGAGATCGAGCAAATGATCCGGATGTACTTGTTCTTGTGGGAAGAATGTCAACGCTCTGATACATGCCGGGACGAGATCACGAAGGCATTTACGTGTAAAATGATGATATTCATACCGACCAAGGCTGGAACTGAACTAAGCGAACATCACTTTATTGGTACGAAGAATGCAGTTTGGTCTTCGACGACGCACAATGGTGAGCTGATTGCGTTAGAAACTTTGTATCCGAAGACTTTATGCGAGTTCTTCGTGGAGTGTGTGGTGTACAGAAGAAGCCGTCCGTGTCGTTCTTGTGTGAAATGATAACTGGACAGCATTCGCATTTCTTGACCAAGCTCAGTAGCGGTAAACCAAGCGAATCCGAGAAAGTTAAGTTATGGAAAAAGAAGCTTTTGCCGCTGCTGTGTGCGCTATCGAAGAAGGTCAAAAAGCGTTCGGTGTCAAAGGCAGATATCAAGGAAATCAAGAAGACCTTAAAGTCTACACCATGGTTACCAGTGCGAAGAATTGGGGTGCGTGGCCATGGCCTCATGTTTTGCAGTTCAAAGGACCAACCTGTCCACGCATCTACAGAGAACGAGCGGAAGTTGCAGAAGTTGATGATGTCTCTAACCAAGGACACATCTACGGACAAGAACGATAGCTCTCGCGTCGGCAAAAAGTGCAAGAACCAGGAAGACATTAAGATGGTTCAGCTTGAGTCATTTGCAGACGATGGCGATCTCGATGCGCTGCTCAGTTTCGCGAAGGTTTCGACGCTATCCACGCATATCGAAACACAAGCAAAAACATGGTGTAAGGTGTTTGTTAGCTTTACGAAATCTTCTCAGCTCGACAACAAGAAGGGCAGAAAGAAGTTGATGAAGCTTGGACAACTCTTAGTTCGATCCTGGGCTAGTGCGTTCACATCAGCATCATCAGATACCGAACAGGATGCCACGGATTTCCAGAACAGTTTGCAACACATGATCATCTTCCCTGTGGTTGATGAAAACAACCGATGGGGGTCAGCTGTGGATATGTACATTAACGACCAAACGGAATTGTCCAAAGAAGATCTGCAGCATTCACGACAAGCTGAGCAGATCCAAGTGCTTGGACTGTTTTCATGGAATTATTTCGTGAACGATTCCGCCAGCAAAGACACCAACGAGGTGAATCACTTGCGTACATTCTTAACAGAATTTTGTGGTATGAAGTCACTGAAAGAGCATGTACAGTACGAAGTCAGTGTGCTTAGCACGCAACATTCAGCGAGTGAGGCATTCCACGAGAAGCTTCGTACTGCATTCGGTCTGGCTCAGCGATTCCTGTTCCACAGTCACCGGCACTTGTACGACCAGTTACACCACGACGTGATAACAAAGTTGGCGTCGGAGTTGCAGTGTGTACTGGTCGATGGACATGATGGTTTCCAAGTGGTATACAGAATTGGGAATTCGTTCAGTCTCCGCCGCGGGATTAATGCGCATGCTCAATGCTTTCTCGACGTATCGAAAAGCACGTTGTATTTGCAGTTTGTGACGGGAGATGAAGAAGCGAGTGCACTCTCTCCAGTGTTGATGGAACTGTCCCGAAAGCTCTTTGGTGCCCAAGTGGCTCCTAACATTGCCAACTTATTGTACCTCAGTTTGTTGCAGCCTAGTACGCTCATGAGAGAGCAATGGCTAGTGGAGACCCAGCTTTTGCCGCCACTTCCTGCTAGTGAAGCTGACAATTTGTGGGTCCACCTTGGCGAGGACGTTGAAACCTCTACATCTGCACTTGAAAGTACTAATCGCAAGCGTGTTTCGGAGGACATGGAAGATGGAGAGGTCACTGCCGAAGACGTTCCGGCGAAAATGAACTACGCTCCTTACCAGCACAATCACCAACATGGTCATCTCCTGTCCAACCTTGCCACCATCGACAAACTACAACACGGATGGAAGTGGTGAAAACTATGGCATGCAAACGCAGAGACCTCGTTATCCACCCATTCCAGTGCAATCAATCAGCGGAAGTGCAGGTGGAGCTCCATATCATCCACCGCTTCCTATGTCATCTGGCCCTGGAATGCAGACCCTATCGCTATCAAACACGATGACAAAGGAGGAGCGAGAAGCAATTGGTCGCTGGGGGGAGGAATACGTTTTCAACCAGCTCAAACAGCAACATGCTGAGACCGAGTCGAACATGACTGTCGAGTGGGTGAACGAGAAAGAAGAGTCCGGTCTCCCATACGACCTCACGCTGTCATCCTCAGGTAAAGTGGTTGAGTATATCGAGGTGAAATCTACACGAACGATGGAGAAGGGTGTGTTCGAGATCAGTATGAACGAGTTGGACCAAGCAGCAATTCACGGATCCACGTACAGCATTACCGTGTGTTTAACGCTGGCAACCCTGCGTTGTGCCGAGTGATCCGCATGAAGAACCCAGTGTCGCTGGTGCGCCAGCGTAAGATCCAGTTAGCGCTTGTCATGCAGTGAGATGGTGATCAATAGAGTGTGTATCTCAAAAACCAATTGTTGCAACCATTTATCTTGTCAGCAGATCGTAGTTGTGCTGTCGATTTTATCCTGTCTTTTGTTCCTTATTCCATCGTGTCCATGCCGCTAGCACCTTCAATCAACATACGCTCGTCGCCCTGCTGGTTGTGCAGCATGTTGGACCTCGAACGCCGATCTTTGTCCTTTTGCAAGCGAGACTGAAACTTGGCGCTTGTAACAAGTTCAACGTCCATGTATCGCAGCTGTGAAGCAACCATCACCAGCTTTTCCATCTCCTCCTGCAACTTTCTTGTGGCTGCGCCTTGCAGTTCGTCTTGGTATGCGCCACCATCTTCGTTTTCTAGCACAAAACGCACCATGGCCTTCTGCTTATCGATAATAGCGTCCATCTGACCGTTGGAGATCAACGTCAGTAGCATCTTCTCGGCAGCCACCGCATCACTGCTAGACATACCAGCCGCAGTTGCAATTTCTGTCAGCTCAATTGTAGCGTAGGTACGAGTAAGTTGAAGTAGTTTCCGCTGCCTGAACGCCTGCACGACCTGTTTTACAAGGCCGAAGTTTCCTTCCTGAATAAACAGCTCTTCGTTCTTGACCACGACCTCCTGTACCGCTGCCAAGTCCTTGTCCACAACAAAAGCGTTCGCCAAGTCCGCGTACGCCGTACAGTGGTTCTCAACGTGACGTGTGACCACGAATGGCGTGTACTTCGGCAGCACGACAGCTTCTCCACGCAGAATGAGAGTCACTAGCAGCAGTTTCTTGTACGCCTCAATCACAAAGGCACTGAGCGACACTGCAGGGGCTGTAATAGCCAACTGGAAGAAATCCAACGCATCCTGGTACCGCTTCTCTCCAAGATACAGCAGTCCCCCATAGTACGCGTAGCCCAAAAAGTCCACACAAGTGACCAGATGTGACTGCGAATGGATTTCCACCAAAGTCCTAGGAACAAAACGACACAATAAAGACATCATTAGAACCGCCTTCTTCTCTTCTATCTCCAGCATCAACTCTTACTCGTCCAACAGCTCCATAGCTGCAAAATAACACTTGGAATGGAGACATAAATACAACCACTGGGCATGCAGCGGCGTGAGCACCGCATGCTGCTCGTGATAGCGACGTAGAAAGTTCCTGAGTGGGTACACAGCCTTAATGCTCTGCTGCAAGTCCACAGCGAGCCGTGCGTACTGATCACAAAGGCCACAGAGTCTCTTCATCTCCTTCGACGCCACAGGAATGGGCACATGGAGCAGCAACTGCGAGATCTGATGCAGCAGCGTCACGCGCATTTCGTCCAGCTCGTCTTGGTGTCGTGCATGCTCTAATTTCGTGGCTTTAGCTGCTAATAGAAGCAGAAAACTCAATGGATACTGCTCCGTATGCTCTAAAGCCACGTCTAATTGGGCGATAGAGGCCGCACGCACGGCCGTCGTGAGCTCCTCGCCACCCAGCGCCTGTGACAGCGTCGTGTCCATCAACTTGCGGTCCAGAGCGCTCTCCTCGGGCTCTAATAGCGCCAAGATTGGCTGCAGCGGACCCCACTCCATGATTGATGCTTCTTCAGCTAAATCTTCGAGTTGGTATAAGAAAATAGAGTGCGATAAGTGCGATATTAGGTTTTATAGTGATTTGGTTTTATGGAGGATATCAAATATGCGTGGACTAGTCAGCACGACTAGCCGGTTGGCAACTTCAGAAGTGAAGATGGCGGCGACGGTGGCCACTATGGCGCCAGCCGTGCGGGAGCTGGTGGATCAGCCACTCAAGGGACTGGGTGAGCTCTATGAGAACTCGCTCAAGGCTATGCTGGTGTGTGGCTTGGAATTTTACCTGTCGGCATCCCTGGTGGCGTCGTTCTTTCAGTGTCCAGACGAGAGCGTGCAAGCGGAACAGGAGCTGCAGACGCTCTACACGTTGGCATGGGTGCCCATGGCGCTGGCTGTGATGCTTGTATATGGTCCTAAGATCGCGAGCTCGATCTTCCCTTCACCCGAACACTTTGAGCGCAATATGCTGCGCTGCAAGATCCTCACGTGGCTCTACGCGTTCGTGTTCCTCATCTGGGATCCCGATATGGTCGTCAAGACCGGTCCGTCGCTTGGTGTGTCCATTCTCTTCTGTATTACAGACGTCGGGCGCTTCATTATGGATATGAAACATTTGACGGATGTCGAGTACGATGAGAACGGCAACTCGTTCATTATCCACGACAAGCCGCCGCAGCACGAACCGCAAAACAGCTATCCACAGGAACAGCATCAGCCTCAGGAGCAGCGGCAACTACAGCAGCAACAGCCACAGAAGCAGGAAGAGAGCTACACTGTTCACGTGATTGGTGCTGCTACACAGGAGTCTCCGCTAAAGCCGTGGCAAAACCGACAAAAGAGTCCTGTGCAGCCAGTGGAGAGTCATCCGCCGCAACAACAACAACAGCATCAGGGACAACAAGAACAGACTCAACAACAAGGCCAACCGGCACTGTTTGGCTCGACGAACAAGCCTGGTAGTCGACGACGACTGGGACTGTCCCGTAAGGGGAAGCGGGAGCTTGGACTGGACCAATCTCCATCAGCAATAAACAGCGAATATGTTGCAGTGCTAGATCCAGACGCGGAGAAGGAAGCCGCTGAGTTGATCGCCAAGAAATCCTTCACCTACGAGTTCTAGATGTAACTATAAGACTACCATAATATGGTCCACACTGCTCTACCAAGCACTTGAATCAGTTCCTAATCTTAATTCCTTCTAATCTTTAGCCTAATCAGTTATGATTCTCGAACTTAAATGGATTTCATACAAACACACTCTGACCACTTGAAGACCCTAAATTCGAATCTAGTAAATCGTAGTCAATTTGTGTCAGGTGTAGGGTTATGCCCTTATTATAGTCTATACCAATTATCTCTACTGATGTATTGGGAAGCAAATGGAGGAGAAGGCTGTAGGTGGCAGTTTGGCTTGAGAGCGAGAGACTGAACGTTCTGAAGCGTCCCCCCTCCCCCTCGAAGACCCTGCGCCATGGCGACTCCAGACCCCACGCCATACTGCGTGTGTCAACAGACTGACGGCGCTGGCATCATGATCGAGTGCATTCGCGGCTCTGGTGGCTGCAATGGCTGGGTCCATCCGAGCTGTTGTGGCCTCATTCTGACACAGGAGGAGCTCGAGGCACTGGACGCCTACGTCTGTCCCCTCTGTGAGAAGCCAGACGACGACTTTAACAAGCTCTCGGCCTGTAATACGAGTCTAGCCAACCGCCAAGCCAAGCGCGAGCGCAAACGCAAGCTACAGCCCCAGAAGCCCGTGAAAAAGCCCTGGATCTGTGCAGCCTGTCAACATCCGAACCGAGATCGACGCACAAGGGAGTGTGAAGTCTGCCACGCACGACGCGTCATGGAAAAGAAGCCTGAACATGATCAACTACTGGACGAACGACGACAGAGTAAACGAGGAGCGAATAAGAAGAGAAAATCGTACCATGTACCCAATTCGGACGAAGATATGGACAGTGATGATAGTGATTTGTACAAGAAGAAGTACAAAAAACACAAGAAACGACGACAGGAGGACAGTGAATCGGATGAAGCAGAGTTTCAATTGGATACGAGTAAACTTAAAGAGATGAAACCGAAGGAAGAGCTCGTAGTGCCCAGTACCATGGTGATTGACAAGATCATGGGACTTCGACAACGAGAAGTGGAGGAAACACCCATGGACTCTACGAGTGACAAGCTCTTTGCCAATCGACCGAACAAGACCACGGTCGCTGAGTATCTCATCAAGTGGAAGGGATTCGCCTACATGCACGCGTCCTGGGAGACGAAACAAGTGCTACTGGAGCTCGACCCACTGACGAATAAGCAAAAGATCAAACGGTTCCATGAGAAGGAGCAACATCGACTCCACCATCCACACCGTCAAACTGGTGATCTGGATGAGGATTCACTGGCGGTGGATGAACTTGAGTACTTTAACCCAGAATACCTGGAGATTCATCGTATTATTGCTCATCGCAAAGACACACCGATGCCTGCTGATCCCAACTTTCCAGATGCCCCTGTAGATGATGGGATGCGCTACTACATCAAGTGGCGGATCTTGTCGTACGAGGAAGCGACTTGGGAACGTGCGTGTGATATCAAGGATGATGCTGCGCTGGCCAAGTATAAGGCATCGATTGTTGTTCCTGATGAGGAAATATGGAAGGTGCGACCGCGTCCAAGCATTCGTGAGTACCGCAAACTGGAGAACTCGCCCAAGTTTGGCGAGGACCAGTCGCTCTCGCTGCGTGCGTATCAACTAGAGGGCTTGAACTGGTTGCTTTGGAATTGGTATAATGAGCGACCAAGTATTCTGGCAGACGAAATGGGTCTGGGTAAGACCATTCAGACACTCTCGTTCCTGAATCTCCTTCGTGATGACCACAAGATCAGGATCCGCGGGCCCTTTTTAATTGTCGCACCTCTGTCACTGATTGTACAGTGGCAAAACGAATGTGAAACGTGGACTACCATGAACTGTGTCGTATACCACGGCAACAGTGCCTCCCGAGAAATTATTCGCGACTTTGAATTTAACTACCTGGATGAAAATCTTCGTCCCGATAGAAAGAAGCCCTACCGCTTCAACATTCTTGTGACCACGTACGAAGTGGCGATTAAAGACATTGCCGTTCTCTCGAAAATTCATTGGCGCTGTCTTGTGGTCGATGAAGCACATCGATTGAAAAACCAGTCCTCGCGTCTCGTGGAGCAGATGCGTTCTCTGCGCCGTGATCATTGTGTGCTTCTCACGGGCACTCCTCTCCAAAATAAGACAGAAGAACTATGGGCGCTGCTTAACTTTTTGGACGGAAGATCGTTCCCGAGTGTTGCTGATTTCCTCGAGAAGTTTGGTGACCTTCACGAGGCTCAGCAAGTGGCCGACCTGCATAAAATGCTGAAGCCATATCTCCTGCGTCGTGTGAAGGAGGATGTTGAAAAGTCACTGCCTCCGAAGGAAGAAACCATTGTTGAGGTAGAGCTCACTCCTGTTCAGAAGCAATGGTATCGTGCGATTTACGAGAGAAACACAGCGTTTTTAAACCGTGGTGGTAACCCTCGCAACGTGCCGAATCTGATGAATGTCATGATGGAGCTCCGCAAGTGCTGCAACCACCCTTATTTGAACAACGGCGTTGAGGAAATTTTGAATGAAGGCTTAACGACGGATGTGCAGCGTCACGAAATGATGGTAAAGTGTTGCGGCAAGATGGTGCTTATCGATAAACTTCTGCCACGTCTGAATGATGGAGGACACAAAGTGCTCATTTTTAGTCAGATGGTCCGTGTACTGGATATCATCGAGGATTACCTACGGTATTGTGGGTACCTCTACGAGCGATTAGACGGTAACATCCGTGGTAACGATCGCCAAGCTGCTGTGGATCGGTTCGTGAAGCCTGAGTACAAGCGGTTTGTGATGCTGCTATCGACCAAGGCGGGCGGTTTGGGACTGAATTTGACAGCAGCAGACACCGTTATCATTTTCGATAGCGACTGGAATCCTCAGAATGACCTGCAAGCTCAAGCTCGCGCACATCGTATCGGTCAAACACACTCGGTGAAGATTTATCGTCTCATCACTCGTAAGACCTATGAGATGCACATGTTCCACAAAGCCTCCCTGAAGCTGGGACTGGATAAAGCCGTGCTCACTCACATGCGCCGTGAAAATGAGGAAGAGGGTGGCAAAAAACGAAACAAAAGCGCCAAGGCACAAGAATCGAAAGAAATTGACGAACTTCTAAAACGAGGTGCCTATGATGTATTCCGCGACGACGACACTGCTGGCGAGCAGTTTTGCGCGCTAGACATTGATCAAATCTTGCAGCGGTCATCACAGATCATTCAATACACTGAGCAGGCGCAATCAAGCTTCTCGAAAGCAAGTTTCGTATCGGCTACAACGTCAGACGATGTGGATCTCGACGACCCCGATTTTTGGAAGAAGGCTGTGGGTCTATCAGAACCTGACCCCATTGAAGCTGAAGATTTGCTGCCACAGCAGCGCAAACGAACTCGAGTGGCACGCTTCGGAGATGGTGGCAGCTACTCCGATGGCAGTATTTCAGATGATGAATACGAGCAAGAGAAACGCGAGAAAGAAAAAGAAGAGCGTGAACGGCTTGAGGAGAAGAGTGCACCTCGTGAATGGACACAGAATGGACGTGATCGTCTGCAACGTGCCTTGATGCACTACGGATTCGGTCGCTGGGAGATCATTCGAAGCCAGAGCGGCGGTAGTCGTTCTGTGAAAGAGGTGGAGCGCTTTGCGCGTGGATTTATTTATGTGTCTGGCCTAGCGTGTGATCAGCGCAAGGACGATTCTACTTTCGTGAAAGCATCTATTCACGCAGCCACGCTTGCTCAAAAGGAAAATCTTATTGACGAAGAAGGGCTGTCAGCAGTTCTAAAGAAGAGGACTTTGTGCTCAAGTCAAAACAGGGCGGTGGCCGACGTATGCTGGTTCGACTTGATATGCTTCAACGGCTGCAACAGCTGCTTACAACTGCTTGTGATGTGTGCGATGATCTATACAAGAATAGTGACGATAGCTCCAAGTCGAGGCCTAGCCCCACTGCTAGTATCGACGAGCGTGCCAGATACTATGGCGTGGATAAGTTGGTACCGCATATTGAATTGGTTAACTTGGGAGAGCGACCAGCATGGACCCAAATCACGCCATGGTGGAACGAGGACGCCGACCGAAACTTGCTGATGGGTGTATTCCTTCACGGATATGGCCGATGTGCCCAAATTCTGGCTGATCCGCGGTTGTATTTTGCGCGACTGGAAAAAGCTGCTCGCGAAGTAAGCAATGGAGGCTCTGATCAGACTAATGCTGCACTGGCAGCGAATCTGGTGAAGAAGGAGAGCACCGCGTCCACTGAAAACGATGCGGATATGAGCGATGTTGACTCGGAAAGTACTACAAGTTATGAAAGTACCTCTAAGAGCAATGGGAGCTCTATTCAAGTAAGTGATATAACTGCAGCTGCTAATTCTTTCAAGCAGCCGGAGGTGCAACACATGAATCGTTTGCTGGGTTGGCTTCTGTCTGCTGAGGAAATCAAGCGGCGACACGAAAAGGAAAGATACAAAAGGGAACGCCTAGCCATTGAGCAACGACGTCTAGTTGCCCAGGAAATGCGCGCTCGTGCTTTGACATTGCGACGGTTGGAGCTGAAGGCCATGCAGCTTGCGCAGGTGGATATTCTTCGACACATGGCAGTGTTGCACAATGCTCGCCAACTCCCGGAGGCTACAGTGGTCCCTGCTCCCCAGCACCGCATGAAAAATTCAGACTGGACCAAAGAAGAACGCCGTTCCTTCGCATACATGATGGCGCTTCATGGCGCGCCTCGGATTTTGGCAAAGCGAGCCGTAGTTGCTCCTGACGGTAGAGCCACACCATCGGTGCTACCGTTTGTGACAGAGCACGCACGAGATTTTTCGTGGGAGACCGATAGTATTTCGTGGCGCAACATTGTGGAGTGGGGCAACCTGAACAAGACCGCGGTACAGGCACGAATGTTCTATGAGACGAAGTTTGCTTCAAAGTGCCGAGAGGTGGCACGTATGCGTGCGGATCCTCTAGGTTCAGACCAGCGTGCTGTTGCGTTGGGTGATCTCATTGGCATCGAATTTGTGGATGCTTTCGAAGGCGTTTTGGCACATGGTCTCAAAGCTCGTAATACAGCTTGGGTTACCATGCGTCGTACACAGTTGCTAGAAGACGTTCTAGATATTCTGTCAACCAAGCGTGATGCATTAGAGGCCTTCCTGAAGTCCGGAAACCCGAGTTTGGTAGCGGATCTGCCAGTGTGGTGGTGCCCGTGGATCCACGATCTGGGTCTCTTCTATGGCATGGCGCGTCACGGTGTTTACGGTTGGGAGCACATTATGCTTGATCGTCAACTGCCGTTCCACCGCCAGGCACGAGAACACCATATTCGCACGGTGTTTTTAGAGGGCACGCCCACGTTCCGCCCTTTATATCGCCATCACTTTGAGTCGATAGCAGAAATGAACGAGTGGTACATGCGTGTTATGAACGAGTTCCCATCCCTCTCGGTGCTAGAGCGTAAGTTGAGACGACATGCGCTGCCATATTCGAAAAATTTGGAAGTTCAGCTGAGCGCTATGTGGAACCCGAAGATCGACGCGAGTTTAGCCTGCCACCACGAGACAACTGTTTCGAGGAACTCATCCTGGCACGCGTGAAGCAAGAGGAAGAACTGCTTCCTAGTATCGAGCCACTTCCAGCAGCCAGCACGTCGGGAGAGTCTGGTAGTACTGGTCCTCCTGGAGCACTAGCTACGTTTTTGAGTGAGTCGCAAAGCCGTCGCGACGAGTATTTACGTGCAGCTGAAGCTTCGAACGCCATCGGTTCTCTGTCCTCGGTTTCTGGAGTCAATGATGTGGTCAACGGTCAACAAGACAAACAAGATGAGAATGAACAGCGGCAGCAAGCGCCGTCGTCGCAGATTCCTATTCAGATGCTGGTTTCGTAGACCAGTCTGAGACAACAAGAAAACTAATGTGCAAACAGGAAGCATGCCGGGAGATAATAGAAACTCGTCTTGTCTATTGCTGCGAGGTGTTTGAATTTCTGTTAGTCGTTCTTGGCGTGTGTGAAGGCTCCAAGTTTGGGCTTCATCATGTTTTCCTCTGAATTCTTGCGCGAGCGACGACGTTCAGCCTTGGCAAGTAGTAGAGCACGTCGGACTTTCTTGCGGATGTAGTACCAAGCTATGAGGACAATTAGCGCGAGTACCGACAGAACTGCCACAACACTGATCGTGTAGCGACGCCAAGCGGATGGAACGTAAATCTGAAGATGACAACTTTGAAAATTGCCATCAGCATCCTCGATTCCTTGAAATCCATCTACACAGTCACGTGTGCCATACACATAACCTGGTGGGATTGATCTCCATCTACTAAACAGGTCATGCCACGGCTTATCACAAAGTTCACCAGTGGCTTCGCAAACGTTTTTGTCATAACGCTTTCGACACAAACACGTACACTTCATTGGAAGCGTACAATTTCCTTGACCGACCAGAGCACCATTTACAATCTCTTTACCCCATCGACCACCTCCAGTACCACACGGATCGTTACGAAAAGAATCGACTTTGAGTTCATCCACTGTGAAAAGTGTCTTACGAACCGATTTCGTGACTCCTTTGGACAGTTTGCATATCGGCGTAGAACAATCAAAACCAGTCCAGCCTTCCGCACAGGCACAAACATCGGGAGCGACACAGAGTCCACCATTTTTACAACGGTAGCAACCATCACCACTACTCACGATTCGACTGGCCATGTTGTCAATGCTGCTAATGTTTCCACTCGTAAGGTTGAGGTCATTTACCACGATACTTGCGTTGCAGATCGGATCGAAAACACCTTGAATGCAGATTGGTAAAGCGCAATCTGATCCAAAGTACCCGGTAAGTCCTGTCGGTGCTGTCGGATAAGTCTCATGAAGTGTAGAATCTACAGTGATGCATCGGCATTGATCCTTGCTAACACATACACCACCATTTCTGCATCCAGATGATACTCCGGCGTATTTATCAGCTTTCTGAAAGCGACAAAGTGGTGTATTGCAATCAATCCCCGTCCAACCATCACCACACGCGCATTCATCGGGAGCTACACAAGCACCTAAGTTGAAACACTCATAAACACCTTCACCTGAGGTTGAAATGCCGTATTCCCAGGTGACATCATCCACTTTGGTTACATTAACGTAATTTGTACGAATTACGCGATTCGTTCCGTTGTCACTTTCGATGTCTCCTTGCAACCAAACTACATTTCCACATAGATAGCCATCGGACATGCGTGCATTATTGAGATCATCACGAAAATCGAGCAAATTCTGGATTTGCTTAGCACTTGTGAGATTAACACTGCGTGTTGGATTGGGCTCGGGATCACCAACAGAACAACCGCTTTGGAAAGTGTGTCCGTCATTAGCAACGAGCTCCACATCGTATTGAGGACAGCGATACGTCTCACAGTTGCGAACTGCTGTGGCACTATCGTAATTTCCACGCAAGGCTCGAAAGTAGCGGGACGAACGAGATGCCACGTTCAAAACAAATTGCTTAGCTTGAACACAAATTGGAGTGTTGCAATCGTAACCCGTGTAGCCTGTGAGCTGTGCTCTTCCATTAGGAAGCTGGAAAACGGGCCTCCCACCATTTTCACGACCATCACGCCACTTTGAATCCCAAGTGACACACTCACACTGATCAGGTGCAATACATGTTCCGTTGTTGCGGCATTCTTGAGCACACAGTGCAATGGAACAATCCGTTCCTGACCAACCCAATGTACATGTACAAGTATCTGGCAGCGTACAATTGCCTCCATTCGTGCACGTTTGAGTGCAAACAGGTATCGAACAATCTGTACCAGTCCAGCCGGTAGCACACTCGCAAACATTAGGGGCCACACACGTACCATTGTTGAAACAACCACGTTCAACCTGATCGACACAGTCACCAAACTCCGTGGAGTTCCAAAAACCTCGGCGAACAGCATCTTGTGCAGTATACGTGACTTGCGGTCGATACGATGCATCCGTGTCAACCACTAGCGCACCTTGTTTTCCTGTCAAAATGTCTGTAGCCTGCAAACCTGAAGTGCAAGTACGGTTGAATTCGAGCAGACAAACACCTTTCTGCCAAATTCTACCGGATATGTAGCTCCAGGTGCCACCACGTTTCCAACCTTCTCGAGTGTCATCCAACGGAGGTTTAGATAAATTATAAAGTGCTGGCCACGCCATACCCGTCCATTGTGTGTGGTAATGACCATCAGCGGATAACTCGCGATCCATGTAGCGCGAATAATAATTAGGATGATCAAAATAATAGGCTGGAGATCCGTCAGGTGTCAGTGGTTTTTCCCATTCAGTGATACTGCGGATTGAACACGCATATCCACCTTGTGTTGGCATATAGCGCACACCACCACGAGTTTCTGTGGTTACAGTAACTTGAGTGTATGCTATCTTCTCGACTGTAGCAGTGTATGTCGGGTTGGAAACTGGTTGTCGTGGATGCTTGGCTGTAGATGGCTCTGCTGCCAAGAAAGTAGTTTGAGTAGGCGAATAGTAGCCTTGGGAACAAACCGGAGTGCGGCAATCGAAACCCGCCCAACCTGAAGCACATTCACATACGTCTGGTGCTACACAGCTACCTCCATGTGCACAGGCGTAGACACCTTGTACAATTCGTCTGCGTTCCACGAGAGCTATCTGCCGGTCACTTGTTAGAAGAAATGGTGGCGAGAATCCAATTTCTGCCTTTGAAATGCCTCTCCATGGGGCAGAAGTATTCCATCCGTACGGCTTGACAGGTGCAAAGCGATAGAAATCACTTGTTACGTTAAGCTCGGAGAGATATTGGAACGGTGCAAGTGCGTCATCCCCCAACTCAAGAAGCAAGCAATCACCGTAAGATGGAGGTGTCTTCCCATTTGATGCTAAACTGCTCGATGCATTCACGACTGGACTGAAAGTAGAGTACAAGTGGTGCAGACAGTCAAATTCACCAGTTTCAAGGCACCATCGAGCAAAATCACAGGGTACGTAGCTCTCAACTGATAGTGGACGTGATAAAGCGTTAGCATATCCGCTTGGATGTGGCACAAAGTCACCTTGAGGGCAAATAGGAAGACTGCAGTCAAACCCACTCCATCCGGCTGCACACAAACACGAATCGGGTGCAATGCAGCTTCCACCATTGCTACAAGATTGAGTGCACACTGGTACACGACAATCAGTGCCTTTCCACGCATCAGGACACGTGCAGGTGTTTGGTGCTGTACAATTACCTCCATTGCCACAGGTTTGGGTGCAAACTGGTGTCGTGCAGTTCGAATCAAACCACCCCGACGTACAAGTGCAAGTATCAGGAGCCGAACAAACTCCTCTGTGTGCACAAGTTTGCACGCACTGGGGTGAAGAACATGTTGGAAAGCCTTCGTATCCAGGTATGCATGCACAATTATCAGGACCCACGCAAATTTGTCGAGATTCACAGCTTGTGCTACACACAGGAGTCGTGCAATCATCACCAGTCCAACCTGAAGAGCAAGTGCACACATCTTGAGCCGAACAAACTCCACCGTTCTCACAAACTTTAGCACAACTCGAAGATAACGCACGAATACGGTTATTGCCAGCATCCGCAATGTACAGAAAATCTGTACGTGAGAGGGAGCGACTTGTAGCAATATCAAGCCCTGCAATTCCCAAAAAGCGAGCAGCTAATGGAGGTTGTGCGTCTAGATAGCCACAACCATTTTGCTGAGATCCAAGTGGTGCATTTGGTGCTCCTGCGATGGACTGCACCTCAAGTTTTGATCGACGATATGCCTTAACACTGAATAACCGAGCTCGATCATTCTGGGACGACGACAAGCTAAGTGATGTCACGCCATTTGCTGTAGAGCCGATTGTCTGGGATGTCATGGCTGTTGTTTGAGTCCCGCGTTCCAAAGTTATTGTTACAAGGCCTCCTTGCGCTGCTGTAATTGCACCGTTGTGGATTGCAGCAAGGCAGATTGAGGACACATCGCTATAAAGGCCCGAGCCAAACACCTTGGAGGTTGTAGTTGCAGGATCACAGGCTGCCGGACAACTTACTTTTATCGTGGTGCCGTATTCCAGTCTTCAAAAACACTAGTTGTAATTGTTTGCGTGGCTGAATCACGCAAAGGCAACGCAAGATCCCCTTGTACGAGTTCATCAGCGGGTGGTGAACCTGTACAATCCTTGAGTGTTCGTCCAGAAATCGCTGCACCTAAG
Organism: Phytophthora palmivora; assembly: GCA_008079305.1. Lineage (NCBI taxonomy): Eukaryota > Oomycota > Peronosporomycetes > Peronosporales > Peronosporaceae > Phytophthora > Phytophthora palmivora. Next base: position 46,885 of record VOQZ01002038.1, read on the forward strand.
ACTGGATCGAACTCTTTGCGTTGGAGATAGTTGTGAAAAATGTTGTTGGCCGTCGGTGTCTCCTGTAGGAACAGTTCGTCTACCGGTTGCTCGTACGATGCACAACCGCTGGGGCGAAGCACTTGTGTAGCTCGAGTTGCACAAGTTACAGGTCGTGAAACTAGTGAAGCAGGGGATATCTGACGGATTGTACAATCCGTAGAACTAGCAGCATATACTCGTCCATCAGCAGCGAAAGCAACACCTGCCGGTGCGTTGAATGTTGCTTCATTGCCTTCTCCATCAATATGACCAGGTACATTGGATCCAGCCAAGGTGACAACGCGGTTAGTCGACGAAATAGTCTCAATTGTCGATACCGCACCACCATCGTACGTAACCCGGCGGACGCGATGGCCTTCGCTAACTATTAACGTGCGTTGAGCACCAACAGCAATGGCACGTGGACTCTCAAATCGAGCGTAAGTCAAGTTCCCATCTCGAAATCCACGTTCACCACGTAGACATGGTGACAAACAGCCAGGTGTATCTGCGTCTTCGGATGGAACTACACCTCCAGCTATCGTGTGTGTGGTTCCGTCTGGATCGATTCGTCGTACCAAGTGATTGCCTGTATCCGCAACAAAAACAACACCATCGGCATCTACTGCAACACCCATGGGAGAATCAAATCGTGCACCAAGAGGATTTCCATCAGCCAGACCAGCATGAGGCTTCTCTGGTGTCTTTGAAAGTCTCACAGTTTCAACTCCAGCACCACACAAACCAGAAAGACAAGTCACAACACCATTGCGGATGCGCCGAATGCGATGGTTGCCTGTGTCCGCCACAAAAACTGTGATCGTCATCCCTGCATTCGTCTCTAATACTGCAACATCCGACGGGTATGAAAACCGAGCTGCTGAAAGTGCGTCTCCATCCGCAAACCCTTCAATCCCATCACCCGCTAGTGTTGAGACTAACCCCGTGTTCGGATCAACTACGCGAATGCGATGATTTGCTGTATCAGCGACATACACGACTCCCTTCGAGTCCACTGCTACACCTCGGGGGTGATTAAACTTGGCGGTCACCGTTGGTCCATCGAGAAATCCTGCAGTTCCATCACCTGCTACTGTTGTCACTTGTCCTTGTGAACGTCCAAATGCACCAAACTCTGGAGAGTAACTCCAAATATCTGACGCTTGTGCATCACTCGAGCTCCTGTTCGGATGAGCCCCTTTGTACGTCAACGACCCGGACTGTGTACCCCAACATCTTACATCACACTGAGAAAAGTCCGTCGTGAATGGCGACAGACAATTACCACCCGATAAAAAGACACAGAGCTGGGTAGCACCTTCGTAGTCGTAGCGATGTCGCCCTCCTACAGCCCACGGGACGTCCGACACTGTCGGGATGTTCTTGGGCAGATCTGACCAGGGAATCCCTTGCAACTGGAAAGCACAGCGGTCACCACTGTTGCCATTGCAAGCAAAGTCCTCACAGATGTGACACTTGCTCTGGACACCGAATACAGAGCAGCGATGGCGAATATCCTGGTCATTCGGATTCTCACGGCCATGCCACTCGAGCGTTTGGGACGAGGCCTTTTGATACGCGAACGGCCAGTGTGGGCTACGGACACTCTCACACCATGGCTGTGTCGTCCATGTGCGACGTAATACGGCAGCACCAATGCATGGAACACATACCACAAGTAGCAACAAGACATTGAGCATGATACATTGCAGTGCCTACGTCGTTTCAAGATCGACGTATATATTAAGTACGAATGGGTACATATTATTTTCGGTAAAATCCGAAAATAAAGTGAGTTGACACGAAATCCGAAATTAGATCCGAATTTGTCGTGACCAGTGCTTTGTGTGTCAGTATTGAACATGAGTGCGAGTAAGGACGACGTGAAGAGGCGTCAGGTGATCGTGATCCTGGAGCAGGCGGCACTGGAGACGGTCAAGACGTCCAAGGGCTATCAGCTGCTCAACTGCGATGACCACAAGGGCATCCACAAGAAACTCAACCGCGAGGCCAGCCAATCGCGTCCTGATATTCTGCACCAGGAGCTCATGGCGCTGCTGGACTCGCCACTCAATAAGGCTGGCTACCTCAAGGCGCGTAGTACTACTGAGAGGACTATGTAGTCGTTTTGCTCATTGTATTATTGTTGCAGATGTATATCAAGAGCAGCAAGGGCGTGCTCATTGAGGTGAGCTCGCAGATGCGCGTGCCTCGCACGTACAAACGTTTCGCTGGTCTCATGGGTGCGTGACTGCAGTGATAGTACTATTGGGGTGGAGGTACTAATGATATGTGGTTATTAGTGCAACTGCTGCATACGCTGAAGATCCGCTCGTCTGACGGCAACCATACACTGCTGAACGTGATCAAGAACCCTGTGACCAAGTATCTACCGGCCAACTGCAAGAAGTACGCGCTGTCGCGTACTGGAACTCTTGTGAACCCCTGGGAGTGGGTCGAGTCACTGCCCAAGGACGAGCCAGTCGTGTTCATCTTCGGTGCCATGGCTCACGGCCACATCTCCAAGGAGAACTGCAACTATGTACGTGTTACTGGCAAATTTGGTAGCAATACAAGGACCTGACGTGTTTTGTGTTCTTTTCCCATGTAGCTGGATGAGACTATCTCTATCTCGGAGTACCCGATGAGTGGCGCTCAAGCCATTTGCCGTCTGCTCAACGGCTTCGAGCGTCACTTCGGCATTTTGTAACTTTATTCCGATAGCTGGTCTCAATGCAGTCCAAATTGACGTAGCCATTGCTGTCATGAGTTTCATAAACTTAAGGGATTGACAGTATGAACGCACAGTTAAAAATTGGAACGCCATGACTTATTGCGAGGAAGGCAAAAACGGTGAACCAGGCAAGTTCTTCGCTTCTTGTAGCATCTGCTCTTCGGGTGTGAGCGGCACTCCACCATTTAACTGCTGCTGGCGCTGGTCGTACACAGCTTTCCTGATAGCTCCCTGCGTAGCTTCATCATACTCCTGAATGTTCCTTCGCGAATCTACTTGGCTTGTGTCAATCTCTGGCCCGCCTTTAAGCGCACTAGCCCACCAGGTAGGCTTGATCTTCTCCAGTGAGATGTTCAGCGTGTGATTGCTCTCCAGAGACCAAATACTCTCATCCGCTCGAATCTTTTCTGGAAATTCTCCTTCCAGCAGTGGCTTAGTTGGATCACTCTTCAGTGCAACATGCAGCTTCGTCGACTCAATCTGACACTCCAGATCCTTCGCTCGTGTACCTTGTGCCACCTCCATTTGAATCTGACCACAACTCGTCAGTTAATCAGCAGCACAGCCTTAACTTATCAAAACCTACCGAAACGTCCTCTAGTGTCTGCGTCCAAGTATATCCATCAGCTACCCCGCCGTTGCCCACTGGAACTGCATCACAGCATCAATTAAACGAGCTACTATCACGATATATAACTAGATTATTCTACCTTGTTTGCCGTCCTCTGTAAGCTGCGGGTTGGCCTCCTCCTTTGCAACTGGAGCTCTATCCATCGTTCTATTCTGCTGGGTTGAAGCAGTAACTGGTGCTGTTGAATTAGTCGTGACTTTAGCAGCTCCATTGACACTACTCCCGTCTAGACTCTTAAGTGGGTACTTCTGGAAGGCTTTGAGCACCTTCTGCTGTGCCTGACCAGGCATGAAGCCCATCTTATGTCTCGCAGGGTCGCTGGAAACCACATAAAAGTCGGTTTTACGGTGTAAGAAGTCAAAGAACGAGTCCAGCAGCGACTCCACACCGCCATGTTGCTGTGCCAGCTGCGTCAACAGCGCATCAAAGCGCCCAGGAGCAGCACTCATGGCTTGATCCGCCATCTTCAGCTCTAAAGTATCTTTAGCAAGAATATAGCCAATCACAAAATTGAAGTAAGTGTAACCAATCCAAACAAAGATTGAGGAGTTATTTCAACCAATTAGACACCAAATATTCTGCTGTAGCGTCAACAGGGCAATAGTCAGATCTAGATAATGTGGTCGGCACTGCAGCATGCTAAGCAGGCGGCGTGTGGCTTCGCTCGTCGTCATAAGAAGCTGCTAGTGGTGACAGGTGTGGGTGTGGCATGCGCAGGAGGCGCGTACTACGCGTACAGACGCATGTTGAGCGAGGCAGAGCGCTTTACGCAGCAGATTCAGGTGCAGATGGCGGAGCATCAGCGTCTTCAGTTGGCATTGGGCTCTACAGCGGACGAGAGTCGCGCGACGGTGCGTCGCTTCCTTCCCAGACTCAAGACACGTCTGTACCAGCTGCTGGATCTCGAGAGCGTCGTACAGGAGCTCAAGACGCTGGATAAGACGCAGAAGAGCAAGCGCAATGAACTATGGGAAGACGCCAAGCTACTGGCCTTCACGCGGTATCTGACGGCTCTTGTGGCCTTTGGATTGTGGCATTTACTGGTGTTCGCTCAGGTCTCTATTATTGGGAAGAGAGTCTTTGAAAAAAGCCAAGTGGAGCTGTCAGAACGTCAGAAACAGAGAGAAAAGGCCGAAGAACAGGCGCACCATGCGTTCCTGACCTCAGGCCTGGAATACTTTTTAGATGAAGCTATGGGCAAGATCAAGATTCATGTGGAAGCTGTGGTAAGGGAGAATAAACAATTACAGGCGTGGAAAGTCAGTCGGAAGGCTGCAGTGAGGGCGGAAGAACTGAACGAGCTATTGCAAGCGCTGTTCCTCGCTGTGCTGCCATCTCCGACTGCTGTAGCTGCAGCGGAGAAACAGGAGGACTCGGCGGAGCTGCAAAAGTGGAGAGAGTTTTTGATCTATCCGGACAAGCAAAAGGGTCAGGATGAGCACGTCATTAGTCTGCTTAATGACTTGTGGGACCTGCTGGAGAGCGACCTGTTCATGCCTGCTTTACAACACAGTTTGGGGTTCCTGTGTGGCAACGCATTCCAGGACCTTGACGATGTTGTGTATGGACCGAGTAAATCTGAACCTCGTATTGTGGAGGATAACGCGGCTGAACCGCCAAAGAAGCCAGCACCGCCTCTTGCTAAGCTTATCCCTTGTCTACAGGCAGAGATGAACAAGCTCTTGTTATCCTCAGGGCCGGATAGCTATGCTGCAAAATATTCTCAGGGTGTGGGTGAAATGGAGGCATTCCGGAACTTTTACGAGGCGATCTTTTTCGAGCAAAGCACACAGGACTCGTACATGGGATCAACTCTCATCTAGAAGCAGGTATTGTGTCCGATAAAGACAGCCGCTTGGAATGCAGCAAGCAGCACAAAATGCAAATAAGTCTGCACCATGCAGTACAGATATGACAGTATAAGCAGCAGGCAATCAATACACACCGTGGTTGCAAGCCGATGAGAAGGTGAGCAACGCAATGCATACTCTATTCTTTTGACAAGTTTACTCATTCATGTAAATGCAGCGCTAACCCGTTTCGTTGCACCTCATGCGGGTTGGAAAGGGGCTCTCCATGCAATTTCTTCTCGTAGCTGAACGTAGTAGTCTTAGCCAAAAGCTACGATGGACCGAACGCAACTTCACTCAGCTGTGGCAACTGTTGGTTGATAATCACGCTTTGCGAGCGCACGGGTCATCTCCTTAATTTTGTAATCGAGGCATTCGTAGAAGTATACCGAAGTCTTATCGGCCCAGGATACATCGATCTCTTCTTCAATAGGTGGCTGGACGTAGGAGACGCAGTAGTTACCAGCACGCGAGCACTTCTCATTGCCGTGACGCTCGCAGATTTTGCGAAGCGTTATCACGCAACGTAGCTTAGGCATTTCACTGAGAAGCTGCAAAACCTTTAACATGAGCTGAGGACCGAACATCACGTTGTTGATGAAAACCACAGTGGCATCCATCAGACGAGCTTCTTCTGGTGGAACAAATATGTCACCCCGAAAGATCTCAATTTGTTTGTCATGCAGTATCGATATTTCACGCTCTTTGAGTCGGTTCAGTGCCTTGTGCCCTTCTTGAACGCGATTCTGCATAAGTTCGATGCCTATTGCTCGCTTGCATGGTGTCTGAAGAGCTGTTTGCACCAGTATCTTTCCTGTTCCGCAACCAAGGTCGAAAAACACGTCGTCCGCGTCCAAGTTCAGCATTGGCAGGACTCTGGTAGCGAACGACTCCACAGTTACTTCACCATACGTCATCAAACGTCGGAAATCCTCCATGCTCAAGTCAGTAACCTCTTGTGACCGATTGCATGAGCTCGTCTCCGAAACAACCGTCTCTTTGGTGATACTGTACATTCCTCGGTCATCCTGTTCCTGCTCTTCATAGAGTTCTGTAATGAGGTTCGAGACGAACTGCGTCTCACACTCGTACGAATACGTCGGTTCCAATGAACGCCGTGCTTTACTGCTCCGTTTCTTCGTCGGCGTCTTCTTCTTCTCGTCTTGAACAGGCGATAAAACTCCCTTGGGCGTCTTGTCGTTTCCTGTTGCATTCTTCTTCCGCTTGGCCGCCAGCTTCCGTCTCTTCTCCTTCACTGCAGCTTCAGCACGGGCAGCAGCCGCCGCTGCAGCAGCAGGACGTGCATTTAGCAGAGTATGTACCCTGTTTCTCTCAATATTTCGTCGCTTATGGGGAGATTGGCGACTGGAGGACGTAACCTGAGACGGACTCAGCACCTCCACTGTCCGTCGCTTGCGGCTGCTGCGACGCAGCTCTGGGGGAATAACGAGCGTCTCTTCTTGATCTGGCTCCATCTTGCGTTGCAGTCTGTGAGCTTGTTGCAGTAGCGTCGTCGTCTCTCCATCCGACGACGTAGCAGTCGAAGAAGCGTTGCCAGAATCCTCCATCTTCTCCTGCTTGAACTCGACGGCTTCGATGCCCGCAGCAGCAGTGTCCTGGCCTGAAGCCTCGGCTTGAATAGACGTCACGTCATGAGCTCCCAGCATCTCGGTTGATACAGAATGGCCTACTGGAGTAGATTTGAAAGTTTAAAATAGAAATCGATGTGATTGGTCAGATATGTAGCCATGTTCGAGGATGTCATAAAAGTTGTCATGTTTTGGGTTATGAAGCGAGCCTGCAGATGTGGACTAGCTAGATCACCATCATACTTATGCGCGAGGTAGCAGATATTTTCTCGTCTGCTGCCTCGCTAAACAAAGAGACGCCTAGAGCGCACTGGTGGTGCGCGAGCGCGGCTGCCACTGGTATGCACCGTGGTGGTATTGGAAGCCCACCCTGTTCACCAGATCGTCGCTCTCCTTGGGGCCGCGCGAGCCGAACGCATACGGCAGCGGCTTCACCTTCTGGCCCTCAATCTCGTTCAGCAACGGCGTGAAGATCTTCCAGGCGGCGCGTAGCTCGTCGTCACGAACAAAAGCCGCCTGCTTGCCACGCAGCACGTCCAGGATCAGACGCGTGTAGGCGTCCGGAACCTCTGCACCTTCGTAACGCTCGGCGTACGACAGATCCAACTCGCTCGAGATCGCCTGGGTCTGCAGACCTGGGCTCTTTACGTTCATCTTCATGTACACGGCCTCCTCCGGCTGCAGACGCAGCACCAGTTCCTGCACGGGGATCTTGACACCAGGGAACATGTGCTCCGCTCCAGGGGGCGGGCGGAATTGCACACGGATCTCGCCCTTGCGTTCATTAAGGGCCTTACCAGCCTTCATGATGAACGGAACGCCAGACCAACGCGGGTTGTTCACGTACATAACCGTCGTGGCGAATGTGGGGGTCACCGATCCCTTCGGTACGGTCGGGTCCTCGAGGTAGCCCGGCTCATTGCGCTCTTTGTCACCCTGGTATTGACCCAGCACAGTGTTCTCCAGCTTGATGGGTTCAATGCAGTTAAGCACCTTGACTTTCTCGTCACGAATGTAGTTCGAGTAGTCCTTGCCAGCAGCGAGCACTGGCGGCTCCATAGCCACTAGAGACAGCACCTGCAGCAAGTGGTTCTGCATGACGTCACGGATGATACCGAACGAGTCGAAGTATCCACCACGGCCCTGTGTGCCAATGTCCTCTTTGAAGGTGATGGTGACACTAGACACGTAGTTGCGGTTCCAGATGGGCTCGAAAATGGCATTGCCAAAGCGGAGCACTAGCAGGTTCTGCACCATCTCCTTACCGAGGTAGTGGTCAATGCGGTAGATTTCATCCTCACCGTAGAGCGCACCCATGTCCTGCGACAGTTTGTCGAACGAGTCGAGGTCATGGCCGAAGGGCTTCTCAACAATAAGGCGGTTCCAGCCGCGCGTGGAGAGCGCCGCTTTCTTGATGCTCGTACCAATGGGCACGAAGACCGTGGGCGGGATGGCGAAGTAGAAGAGGCGGTTGGCCACGGGTGATCCCTGGGCTTCCTCAAGTGCCTCCATCTCCTTGCTGACCTTGCCAACGTCCTCAGCCGAGTCGTAGTTGCCGCTGCGGTAGATGCACTTGGTGAGGAAAGCCTCCTTTCGGGCCTCGCCCTCGGGCGTCTTGGGTTTGATCCAGGCCGCGATCTGCGTGCGGAAGTCGGCGTCGCTCTTGTGGCTGCGCGCATAGCCCACGATGACCACGTGCTCGGGCAGGTAGCCCATGGTGTAGAGCGCAAAGAGTGACGGGTACGTCTTCTTCTTGGCTAAGTCACCCGACGCTCCGATGACGAAGATGGTGAGTGCCGTGTCGAGGTATTCGCAGGCATTGTGCTCGTCCACGGGGGGCAGGGAGCTGGTGCTGTTGCTGTTCGAGAGGCTCATGATGATTCTTCCGTCGTCGTCTTCTCCGTGGATCTTGCTGCGTCGGCCCAGAGTAAATCGGCGTTTGAGCTGTGAGAGCATAGCCGAAAGTGCGAGACTGGCCCCAAGCAGCCTGGCCCGTCATCTCGCACTGTTTGCATCAACAAAATGACCACCAAGCTGCGTTTTAGCTAAACGACCGTGTTTTAATGAATACACTGTGTTTTATACGAACTCGTAGTGAATAAACTATTGTTTATTTGCACATTACTACAAGATAGATAGTCCGAAATGCATCAAAATATATTGCAATCTCGCATTTTTACCTTTTTAAGAGCCTAATAACGGACCCATTAACAATTCTGAGCACGAACAGGATTGGTCAGTAATCAGCTTCTGTCGATGCCGATTGGCTGTCGGCAGATGCAAATCTCATTGCGAAAGATTCCGTCCGACCTTCGGAAACGCAACTGGTAAATGCAACACCGGAGTCTCGACATCATAAGCGGTGCAGAAGGTTTAGCTCAAGCGTGTATCTGCATGGTACAACGACAGCGCCACTACGGACCGCAAATTGACCAGCATCGATTTCATGCTACATATTAATACGTGTATGACCGCATAATCGGCGAAGGTTGACCGCATAATCGGCGACATGTCACCCTGACATGATTGGCCAAAAGTGTTGAAGAGGGACGATTACTAATTGTGCAACTTCAACATTTTAACCAATTGTAGAACGACTTAGTGGGATGGATAAATGCACTTAGTTGTGTGTAATACACTAGACTGCGTGATATGTACTAGTAATAAAATGGTTTACACTAAAAGGATGGCAACCAAGCCACATACGTCACATAGGACATACAGGGTTTACTATTGAGTGTTCTTGTGGCTTCATCACCGCGCATGCCTTAAAATTATGCATAAGTAGAATCGCACTTCAGTAGGCTATCGAAAACCAAATGGTCAGGTCGACTGGTAAACGACTGCTTTGTATTGGGCGATTCGGCCCTATTCCCCACTTTTCGAACAGATCATTACCCCAAATACCACCACCAGGCATTTTGACCAGAGGCGAATACGGAGGGTACAATGCTGGCGGAAATTATTCATGTGACGAAGTCATACGAGCGCCTTGCTTTAAGAAGCGTGCTATCAAGAGTATAAAAACGCATAGTGAGTGGCAGTTCACAAGTCCCTGGTCTGAGGGTGTGGCGGGGTCACACGAACACCTTGCTATTAACCCTTTAACTACTGGTCCACGAAGGAGTCCACTTTGACCTCTACAAGGCAACAATCCAATGCCCTAATTGGACAATAATCGCCTTGATTGCGGGACAGGTCACTGAGTGTTGCGGTAGAGGCCTCTTCCGTGTGCTAGCCAGACCATTCGTTTGAGCCTCGTTTCGCGCGCGGCCAGCATTATAAGCGTCATTCAGGTTTTTGGCATTCTCCGAGGATGGCGAACAGGTTTGGCGGGGGATGGGAAGACCCGGAAAGCCGGCAGGAATTCCGCATCGAGGACATCGCACTTGACTCACTCGTCAACGAATGGGATAGATTAGTGCACGACGAGCCTCAGCTTGATGATGAACCTCGGCTAGACGAAGGTACTCAGCTGAATGACGAGCTGAAGCTTGTTGACGAGGCTCGGCAGAGCGACAAACAACCGCAAGATGACTACGACATACCTCTAGATGACGATTACATTTGCATGACAAGCCTTCCAGGCACACACTACGTCGACAGTCGTGCAACAGCGGCCACACCAGTGAACCAGCACCTCCTTAGCAGCTTTACCGACCTCCTCACGACCAGCAACATGGGGTCACTTCAAACAGCCCAATCGTCTAGCAATAGCAACCAGCACAACATTTTCGAACCCAGAGGGCTTGGGAAAGCGTACATGCAGTCGCTAAATATGCAAAGTGGGCTTCATGTTGCAGTAGAAGCGAAGGTCACTAAAGCTTACCGTGACAGTGCTGAGTGTGGTCTTTTCGCTTTGTATTTCACTGCTGAATTTCGTCGCAGCTTACAAACGTGGGCATCAGATGTACTTACAGCGAAAACTTACGGACAGTCAATTTAACGCTTACTTGGGACTTGAAATAGCAATGAGTATCTGTCCGCTAAATGATATCACAGAGTATTGGTCTGATTCTCGTTTCCTTGGTCAGCCAGCTTCTGCGGAGACGATACCAAGGACAAGGTTTCAAAGTATTTGGTCAGCTTTACGTTTTCATTCTCCCGAAGATCCAACACTCATGATCCTTTGTGGCACAGCCGAAATATTCTCACTCACTTTCAGAAGCGATTCGCTGAGTGTGCTGTTCCTACTGGTGTAAGTAGTATTGACGAGATGACAGTACCTACAAAAGCCCGCTCAAAAGCCCGCACATATATGCCATCAAAACCTGACAAATATGGAGTGCGCTTTTACGCGGTGGTTGGATGGGATTCTCTATACGTGTACACACTATGGGATAATGTTTCGGGCAATACTCAGTCGCCAACACCAGCTCAATGCTACACACAGCAGTTCCCAACATTGCGCACCTCTCTCTACAATACCCTTCGGCGTGAATATGTTCCTGTTGCTGCTAATTCGGCTAAGGCTTTGTGACTGGCAATGGTTGGGCACCAGACAAAGATGTTGCGATCTCCCACTGGATACCGACTTGTCGTGTCCGACAATTTCTACACACGACATACATTTGCTAAAGCCATTCTCGCGTTCACTGATGGCGAGGTGCGCACAACTAGAACCGTGCGCCTCAACTTACTCGACAAATTCAACAAAGAAGCAGTTGAAGGGGCTGTGCAGCGTGTGTCGGAGGCAGAGCGAGGTAAGTGGGGATTTGTCGCGACGGTGGAACCGGAACCCGGTTGGAAAAAGCAAGAGGCAGAGCACCAAAAAGCCTAAAGGAACCTTTTGAAGTCGCAAAAATCAAATTCGTGCCAAGAGTGCAAGTATCAAATCGAGCCGGCTACATTATCTACAAAGATCGCAAAGTTGTTATCTTCTACAGTAATGACCTACGTGCAACGCTGTCATCGAGGACACTAACCTGCACTTCTGCCGAGGCTGTGGAATGTTGCCACTGTCTGTATCCAATTCAGCACTGGACAGAAGATTGCATGCTTCACCGAAAAACTTTCATGGCTCCGACCGTCATAGCGGTATATAATCGCTTCATGAACGGTGTTGACCGCGTAGATCAACTACGCTCAACGAATCCAAATAGACGTCGCGAGAAGCGTCTAGACATGACAATCTTCACGTGGCCGCTCGATACTGCATTGATCAATGCATACGCATTGCTGAAACGAATGGGCGAACAGGTGCCGACACTTCGCGAGTTCAAGCGGAAAATCGCGGACACTTTGACTCGAAATGAAAGAGCCATTCGGCGCCAGCAGTCACGCCGACAAAAGAAGCGCCAGCGTGAGACGATAGATGACTTTGTTGGAGCGGTTACATCATTGCATAAAATTACACCTAACTCTACCAGGAACAGCAGTGGTAAACTCAAATGCTATTTGTGCAGGGGAATCTCGAAGAAATCTAAATACAGCTGTACTAAGTGCGAGCGAGGCTTTCATGTCGAATGTTTCAGCGCCTTCCACTATCAAGACGTATTCAAAGCGCGCTCGCCTGCACTTCGCGAGGCACTAGAGGCTGTATGCAGAGAAACATCGCTCAGGCGAACTGCCCCAATTGGACAGTGCGAGCAGTAAATGCCAAAGGGCACTGTACACGGAATACCCGCTTCCACAGCTTCATTGTGGAGGCGTTCGATCTTGACACGCTTCGAGAATTTGCCGAAGCGTTCACGTGCCGCGGCCAGTCGGTCACGTTACCCTTATGGGTCTTTGTTGATGTTCTCAACAAAGGCATTCTAGCTTTGACAAAGTGCCTGCCACTCGGGCACTTTGCTATTGCGAGATGTTTTCTTCGAGTTCCAATGACGAAGCTCGTGGAACAGTGCGATATAATAGTCGCGTCTTTGAGTCGATAACGGCTCAAAGTTCATGGCGATGGCGCTAGCGTCATCGACGATACTGCTGCAAACATACAGCGGTATCGGGTGTGGAGGTAAAGAGTTGCCCACACGGTCTGCAATGACTCTTGCAAACGGCATCCAAGTATCGCGCACTGAAGGCCCAGTGCGCGGAGCAGCGGGCGCTTCCGACGTGGAAGGCGCCGCTTCAATATCGCTGCGCGGACGCTTCATCCTTGAAGCGTCCGGGTCGTCCTCACGTGGACGACGTGATCCCGCAGAAGGCTGGGAGTCCTTCTTATTAGAAGACGAGGGAATCTCATCTTCCATGGCCGCTCCCTCTTTGGAGTCGGACCCATAATCGACCGTCACAGACCCGTCGGTGGCGAGGATCGCCGAACCTTCTAAGACAGTCGCAGGAGTGACTGTCTTAGCACGCTCAGCACGCTTTTGTTGCTGCTGAGCGAGATAATCAGTGACGGAGAGCTTACTCTCCGTCACTTCGCTTGGAAGTGTCGACACTGGGGTTGCCACAGGCGTAGAAGTCGGCACAGAGGTCGCCGCGGACACGGGCGTCAGCACAGAGGCTGACGCAGGCGCTGGCGCAGACGCTAGCGTTGCAGTTGGCGAGCTCATTGCGATAGTGAGCTCGGAGTTCTCCCGGAGATTTGACGGTTGTCGTCAAAGCTATGATTGACGTGTCGAGACCGGCACGTGTCATCTTAACGGGGGGGGTAACAGGGTTACACGTAACCTTAACAGACATGTTGTCTGTTAGCGGTTGGATAGTTTTCCTGCATTGGCGTAGAACACACCAAAGCTTCATATCAAGGATACCTATTGGTAGAAAGTGATACCTTTTTACCAATTAGAGGCATGGAACACTGTCAACCACACGTTGACAGTTCCCTTACATTTACGTTAGCAGTTTTAGGAGGAAAACTCAGTTAAAGGAAACACCAATAAACAGTTCTCAATTTTACAGTAAAGCTATCATACCTTTAGTTAGATCTAGCTATACTTACGAGCCGTAAGTATAGTAAGTCTACTTCTACGTAACCTACGCTTCCTCATACACGTGCGCACGGTGTACGCTAGGTAGTGAGCCAAGTAGGCGTACTACAACTTTGTCTCACCAAAGCTGCTGCAGCTGTCTGCTGATACACGCAGGTACATCGCCTTTCATGCTTCCACACTTCCGGAAGATATATATACGATGAAGAGCGAGTCGAACGGCGCGGTTCCGCCGTCAGCTTCCTCTGCAGTTGCTGCCCCATGTCCATAAGATCACCACTGTAGCGCTCCCAGTCGCACCCAAGCGCTCCACACCATCCACACGCGTCTGTGTTATCTTGCATTCAGCTACGCACCTACTGGTGAGGGGGGGGAGAAGCAAATTCGAAGGGAATGACTTCTGGGATGCTGCCAGCCATTCCCAATTGATTAAAAAAAATCAAAATGCGACAATATGGTTCGCGCAGCAAGAGGCCCATGGGGACCCCAAGATTTGGTCCGGTAGTTAAAGGGTTAACCCCTTTACAAACTCTAAGTGAACGGCAGTTCACAAGTCCTGGTCTGGGGGACTTAATAGCCAGTTTAGAGTAGATTTTAGACTAGATGTATAGATAAGTTTAAATTTGGCCTGCAATGCAAACAATAAGCCTTGGTCTCACGACCGGTTGCGAGGCTCATCGCAACATCTTCGTTGGAGTCAGCGACTCCCAGTACTTCTTCGGGCGCATAAGCGCCTTGGCGACCATCTCTGGCGCCCCAGTCCGGAACAGAGGTGGGAACATTACTCACCAAAGCTCTGTCGGAGACTGCGGGCTGGCTAGCCCCAATGGCTTTGCCGCGCCAATCGATCCAGGGCTCGTGCTTTTCGAGCCACGGCATGCCCAGGATCAAGTCGTACTTGTCCATGTCTAGGACAAGGAACGACTCCGTGCTGTCAAAGTCTTCAAACGTTACAGCCAGGTCCATACGAACCCCGGGTACGTTAACCACCGTACCATCGGCCAGTCTCACCGAGACCTGTCCCCTGCCTTCGATTTCACGCAAAGCGTCGGCATACTTGTCGCCATTCCGCGCGACCGTCTGGCGTCGAGCAAAGTTCGCCGACGCCCCAGAGTCAATCCGGACTCTGAAGGGATCTCCATATCCCTGTGGTGTAGCAGGATCAGCAAAATCTGCGAGATCGCTAGATCCAACTTCCCACCAATGCCCGGATACCGACTAACGAAGGGGGCCTCCGATGATCCGTGATCTGCTGAACTTGCTCGCCTTGTGTACTCGTCGGTTGGGCTGGATCTTCCTCTCTTGGTGACTGCTAAGTTGCTCGATCTGTGTTGGTTGAACGTCTTGGCGTGACGTTGGGGTCGTAGAGTAGCGTGGAAGTCTTCACACCACTCGCCAGTAGTAGATCCGGAGTCCAAGCGATTAGATCAAGCTTGGATCCGGCGGCCTAGATCTGTATCCGGCCTTGTAGTAGTTCCTTTGTAGTAGATTTCCCTTACTGGAGGTCCATTGATTGCTTGCGCTTCTTATAGCGCGATCTTGATCGTTGAGAAACCGAAGATCTACCGGCTAAGCAAGTAATACCGGGATCTTGGATCTGCACTTAGGGTAAGATACTAGGAGGTTGGATCTAGTCAATATATTATCTAGATATTAGCAACCACCCTAGATCTACACACCTATCTCGCTATTAATACTGTAGGGCCAATGTAGTTCCCGTTTCCAGGCGCGTAACGAAGCACTTGTGTCGTGCAATGCAAATTCGGTTCTGATTTAATGTTAAGACCTATCCCATCCTGTATCCTATCCTTAACGACACATCGACTTATTACACTACCCTGATTCTTGTCCTTTCTTGTCCTCACCATCATGGCAGTCGACATCTTTACAGATCACCTTTGATCTGAACCATAAACATTAGATCACTAGTCTCAATGTTGTGATCTGGACTTCTTCCTTCTCCAATATCGTAATCATCCCCCATCATATCCAGATCACACGTCTCCTGAGTCAGATCATGTCTAAATAGGCCAGATCATGCTGATCCAACTCCAGATCGGCTAGATCAGCTAGATCTCCATGATCTAGGGTTTTCATGGCTGATCCAGTGATAATACTTCGTAACAAGCATAACCACCACATATCCAAGCTCACTCCATGGTGTTAATCCTCCAATCACCATCCAGCTTTACCGTAATACATCTCGATCCCTGATCACTCGGATCCGCCTATGGATCCAGGTCCGCTAGTCCTGATCCAGGTTCCCCGAATGGAAGCTGATATGTTAACCGTTCTGAACTTCACGGATATAACTCATGGCTTAGATCCAGGCATCTCGATCTAGATCACCAGTTTCCATAGCATAAATAGACCTACTGCCACACCCATCTTGTAATCGCGCCGTCCCACATCATCCGCATCTATATGTGATCTTCCCGACCCTTTAGATCTGGGTATATATGCAGATCGTATGTCCATCCATCCCTCACATCCCACTTCGTGTACCACTAGTCTCCAACAATCTTATCAATCAACTGGATCCGTGACCGGATCCTTCCACATTGGCTCGTCATCTAATCCAATCACGTCACGTCAGGTCCGATTCCGTCCAAATCGGATCTTTCCCGGATATTCCAGTACCAAATCTTTCGAATCCACTTCACCATATCCCCGTACACTCGCGTGTACCACGAGCAGTCCGCCGCTGCTCTTCTTCGTTTCGAGAGCACCCAGTCTCTCAGGGGCTAAGCCTCCATGGCGTGCACCGTCCGCACTCCTACCATGGGGACTTAGATCTTCCCCAGTAGGGCGCCCCGCCCCTACTGGTGACCCCAGTTCCCCTGGCTCTTGGGTCGCGGCTTCTGCCACGGGCCCCTCGAGCCCCTAGGTTTGGAAGGGAACTTCCTTTGCCCTCCCGCGGGACTAGCACGTTGCATGTGCCCGAGCTTCCCACATCCGTAGCAACGGATGGAGCTCTGTACGGCCGTACCCAGTTCCATGGGTACCGGCCCGGTGCTAGCTCCAGCTGCTGGAGCTCCTTGCACTGCGCCTGACGACGCATTGTGGCCTTGCCACACCGACGTAGGAGTACGAGCCTGTCGGTGGCTGTACTCCTCTTGGAGGGCTTTCTGGATCGCCTCCTCCATAGTGTTCGCATGCACGCGGAACAACTGTGTGCGGGATGGGCCCACCTTCAGGCCATCCATGAACACTGTCATCTTGATGTGTTCAGGTAGGGGGTTCCCCACCAGAGATGCAGCAAGTACTCGCATATCCGGGATGTACTCATGCAGCTCACGCTTCCCTTGTTTACAGGCAAGGAAGCGCGAGCGCTGGCGATACTCATAGTTCGCCGGAAGGAAGGCGGCTCTAAGCTGTTGACACAGCTGATCCCAGGTTGTGAAACAACCCGGCGTTGTCGCCTCGCGCGTGTAGGCCCAGGTCTTAGCCCGACCTCCCAGGTAGGACAGGGCGAAAGCGACCCGAAGTCGCTCGGTCGAGATTAGAGCCGCGTCCATCGCGAGCTCGACCTCTCGGACCCAGAAGTGGAGGTTCTCTCACTCCTTTCCCTCATAAGGATTAACCTTAAGCCTCAACGGCTTAGGTTGGGCTGGTTTCATCTCAGCCACGGGGTCTGCAGCCCCTGTACGTGGGCGATAAGCCCTCGCTCGTACCGAATTCCCTTTGTTATGACCTTCTATATGTTATGGCATACACCACCCATTCAGCCAATCAGCGGCCGAACGGGAAAGACCTGTGTGCATCCTTTGTTATCACATACAGCACTTCGAACCGTATTTCCCGCAGCTCATTTGGCCATCGAATGGCTCCCGTACAGCGGCGAAGACCAGTATGGCGACCTCGTCTACCAAGAGGCCACGGTCGAAAGGTGAAGGCGAACACTGTGTCGTCCTTTTCCTCTTCCCACAAACTAGAAGTCCTGAATCACCTCATCGACTTCAACGATATACAGCAAACAATCAACCATTTCTACCCAGACCTGCCTCAAGTAAAGTTCAACAGTCGTCGAACACTCATTTTGTCATGGCGGAGAAATCGAGCGAAAATCGAGGACACATGCAATGAAAGGGGTGGTAGCAAAAAGAAAAAGTCTCGTAAGAAAGGTGAGGCAACAATTTTGCCAAAAGAGGAGGAGATGAATTTAGTTCGTTGGATAAATGATCTACGTGATGAGGGTGTACCGGTGACACCGACCATGTTGCGTCTTCAAGCTCTTGAAGTCGCAGAAACTGCTAACATCAACCTCTTCAAAGCGTCTTGGTGCTGGCAAGATCGATTTAAGGCAAGGCATCGACTTTCACTGCGCTGTAAAACACGCCAAGGACAAATTATTCCCCACGATCTGGCCCAAATTGCGACCTCTTTTGCAGAACAAGTGCAAAAGAAAGCAGCTGAAATCGGAGCGACGCGCATTTATAATGCTGATCAAACTGGTTTGACATTTTAATGAGAGCATTCTATTATGTGTGAGCTAACTGTAAACTTGTTGTAGCTGTACTTTTTTAATATCTCCCTAAACAGACATTGGCTAAGACTGGTAGTAAAACAGTTTGGGTTAAATGCGGAGGAAAAACTAAGGACCGAGCTACATTAATGCTACTCGGTGATTCTGTTGGAGACAAATACCCTCCTTTCGTCGTGTTCAAGATGCGATCATCCAGAAACCCAGAGACACAGAAGGATAATGATGAGCTGCGTCATGGATTCAGCTCCTCAATGTGGAAAAAACATATTCGCAAAATTCAAGACGAGACCAACATGCAAGTGTACACGAACGCTAAAGGTAAGATATCACCTTGCGTCACGGTGAAGTTTGATATTAATTTGTACTTTTTGTTCTAGGGTGGTGGAATAGTGACTTGACTATCAATTTTTTACGCTTTAATTTTGGCGTTCGAATATGTCGGAGTCTATCTTACTGTTACTCGATGACTTTTCTGGTCACTGGACCAAGGAAGTCATCAAGTATGCAAAAGATATCGGCGTCACCTTGATGAAGGTTCCTCCTAATGCTACATCCGTCTCGCAGCCTGCGGATGCAACGTGGAATGGTCCGTTAAAAGTCAGACTGACGAATAAGTGGATTTGGCATCTCAGAGAACAGCTTCGAACACGGCGACCTGGGGTTCCGTTTAGGCTTAAAGCCCCAGATCGCCCGGAGTTATGTGAGTGGATTGACATAGCGTGGGGAGATGTATCACCCGCTACAATACGTGCTGGGTTTAGAAAATGTCGACTAGTTGAGCAATATGATGAAAACGAGGACATCACAGAGCCTACGACTGAACACTACGAGAACGCTGATGATATTGCCGAAGAAGTGCTCCGGGCAGGGCTGCTTGACAAAGATATAGGTTGTTTTAGTTTAGATGACGATTTCGACGACATGTTTCGCACGGTGGCTGAGACGAACGAGCAACAATAAATGCCCTTTCGATTTTGCCTTTGAGTGGACACTTCAGATAAATCTTAATTCGTTTTAGCCTCCAGCGTTCACTTCAGATAGACAGGACAGGCGACGCCTGGTCTATGTTGGTACTATGTATCGTATGCCATAACAAAGGGAATTCGGTACGTGTCGAACGCCTCGATGCGTTGGACCTGCTCGGCCGGCGTAGCAGCCGCCAAGCTCGGAGGGCATCTCCTCCAAAGATGCCTACCATCTTCCGGACCGACTCAAACTGAGCATCGGTCAGATGAGGGAACTCCCCTCGATCCATCTTGGCTTACCTTCTAGGAGCCACAGAGGATTCAGGTAGTCAATCTACCCGCGTAGGCGTGGATTGACTACAAGGGCTACCAAGTGTGACGGAGTCACACGAGCACTTTGCTTGAGGAAGCGTGCTATTAAGAGTATACAAACTCTAAGTGAACGGCAGTTCACTAGTCTCTGGTCTTAGGGGACTTAATAGCCAGTTTAGAGTAGATTGAAGACTGATTTATTTATAGTTAATTTGGTTCATTTGGCCTGTAATACAAACTCCTAATTAACTAAAATCTTTTCCTAATATGCATATAAAAGTTAGGTCAAATACGATTGGTTGGCCCTCAGCCACCAGACCTACGTGGCAGTGGTGTGGTCCATACCACCCACGCGTGAGTATCTAACGCGAATACTCACAGAAGTATATCTACTTCTAGAGGCGGTACCCTTTCTAGGGTACCCCTTCATGTAACCCCGTTACAAGGGACTAGTGAACTTCCGTTCACTTAGAGTTTGTATACTCTTAATAGCACGCTTTCCCTAAGCAAGGTGCTCGTGTGACCCCGTTACAGCTTTTTAATGTGATAATAGTCAACATTGGTGCTGTTGGTTGCAGTTCTAACGACCCTCTCATTGGCTGAAACACTGAGATTCGTAGGATTTAATTCGATAAAAATGCAATTGTAGATAATGTTACCACTTCATTGGGATTGCGTAATCTGTCCTTTGTTAGTATACCAGAAGGTAGCAGCAGCAGCCGACAACCACTCCTGCCAGCAGTGGTAAGCACGTTGGCAATGGTAGCTTACATTGCCAGCGAGTCTCTTTAGATGTGTGTTTGCGTTCAGAAGTTTTGCTTTGGTGGTGGCGTTCAGGCAGTTGCCTATCTTGCTTGTAACTCACACAAGTTGTGACACCTCGCAGTGAGAGTCGCACCACAGCCTGGAACCAGTCACGCAAAAACGTGGTATGGCTTCAAGCTGTTCATCGAGTGGTTTCGCGGTGAAGTCCGAACTCCAAACTTTCTCTACGGTAATGCAGACGCCCGTTGATTCAACGGCCTTGAACCACGAGAGGCTTCAAAAAGTGCAATTCAAAGCACAGCACGTCGGAAGAAAGGACGAGGAAACAACGCAGTTGACGATGGCAAGCTATATGATCGGCTTACCAACACTATCTCACACGAGTTACTTAATACGACTTCATAACCTAAGGCTAGCTGTACGGAGGCAACACTAGCCTCCGTTTAGACGGACCGGAACGCACTGTGCTCGGTCAAATATGGAGAAGAGATAACGCTTTCCGATGTCTGCTCGTCCGAAATGCGAAAGTGTTGTGTGCACAACCCTTTTCGACGAGCCTTCTTCTCGCATCCAGCCATGGAGCAGATCTTGCCACCACCGTGTTTGATACAGAAGCCGTTACCGCGGTCCTTGGATGAACAGCCTTCCTCTTTGCAAAGGCGCTTACCGCCGTGGCTGTGACATAGATTATTGCGTTGCGAGACACGCTCACAGCCCTCGATCTTGCAGTACTTGGAAGCTCGGCTACGGTGAGTGGTGTGACCGTTGGTAGATGACGTGCGGGTCTTGGTTGGGTACATGACTTGTTGTGCTGGTGAAGCATCAGACCACGAGCGCTTCTTGCCGGGGAAGCTCGGACCCATGGAAGAGCTCATCTGTGAGTACGTCTGCGGTGCGAAAGAGACCACACCAGGGAGTGGGGCCTGTGTCACGGGCAGAACCCGCTTGGCCATGTTGGGGCTGATCATAGTGCGCAGCGAGGGCATGGGCGCCAAGTCGCGCGACACGGGGCTCAGTCGCGGGTGCGACGGCGAAGTGGTGGACGCTGTGGGTGAAGAAGTCTGCATCTGCTTCAGCAGGCCCTCGAGCGACGGCAGCTTCGGGTTGATGTTGAGGTTGAGCGTAGGCGTCATGGGCTGCTGCTGGAACGACGGCTGCACAGGCGTCTGGGTCTGAGTGGCCGCGGCTTGCTGTTGGCGCTGGAGCTCCTGCTGCTGGGCCTGCTCAGCCGCGGCGAACAGTGCAAGAGGAGGGTAGTCCGACAGCGACTGCTGGCTGCGCGGCGCCGCGAAGGCAGGAGCCAGGAAGGGCTGTGAGCCGGTGACGGGGCCGGCGAAAGAGGCCTGGGAGGTGGTCATCTTTATGAACGGGAGAAATCAACCACTTGCCACTCGGAAAGCAAATTCCAAAATGGCACTGAAAGTGGCGTGATCGCTTCAGCCGCAAGCATCGCGAAATCAAACGCCCTAAGATTGCGCCACGAGATGTGGCGCACACGAAGCAGCTGGTCGTGGTCTCGAATATCTTGCCATTTGTATGGTGGCAAGCCACTGCGACACCACGCTCGATTACGAGCTCGCTTACGACGCTGGAGAAGGGCAGTATGACGCCGCCCTCGGACTGCTTGATGCGAACTAATCGCCGCCTGGGCGACGATGATGTTTGGTCTGCAGAACGCAATGGATCGTCGGGTAAAGCTTCTGCAGCAGCGCGTCCTGCACTGCGGCACGAAGCACATGCATGTAGGCCTCCTTGCCCTCACTCATCCGATGGCACCACGGCCGTTTTGACGCTTGGCTGGCACCACACGCGAGTGGCGACTACCGGAGTTGCCCGCGCTGTCCCACCCATGTCGGTACGTATTTGTGGCGAGTTTGCGCAGAAAGACGGAGTTGCCGTCCGTAAATCTACGGAGAGAGCTCTACAAATCCCACATTCCAGCAGCACTATGTGGACTGCAGCTAATTTTGAGCTTGGGGCCAGACACGAAAATATTAAGACGACTTCTTCTGAACTCGTAGCGTCCACCAATGTGTAACGATGGTTGTTGTTGTCCTCTGACAAGCTCATTTGATGTTCGACTGCTATCGCCAGGCTCTGCTTGGAACCTGTGCAAGCTGTTGCGGTGCTTCGACGATCCTTGCGGGAGAATCGCCCTCCACTCTCGCCAGTGTATTGTAGTCTGCCACAGACATGTCATTAAAATGCAAGTGTTGGAACTGGATACATGTCGATAGCCCGACTCGATCCACCGCTTGTTGTGCCTATCTAAAAGTTTAGCACCAAAGGGCTTGCCATATTTAGACGCCATTTCTAAGCAATCCGGCCAGTTGTGAGCGGTCAGTCGTTGCACACGTGGACGCTTCATTCTTTGCACGATGATTGCGTCGCCTAGGGGGTGATTGCGGTAGCCATCCTGTCACAATGCTTCAGCTGCGCAGTCGCGACGCCAGCAAGCTGTCGCACTTGTATGGAAGTCGACGCTTCCAGGCAGGCAATGAATGAACTCGATAGGCCTAGCGCTGGCCACAATGCACGCCATTCCGAGTGATTGTACTGTATGACGTTCACAGCAGAGCTCGTGACGTTTACGCAATTTTGGCACAGAAACACGTGCGACATGTCTGGGGGGAGCGCAATCATGAAGATCGTCTGACTCTGCTCGTTGAACGACAGTCATTCGTACCGCGCCAAGCACCGCACACCACCATGCTGCGCCTGAGCGGCTTTCGCGTTGATGCTTCACCCACCAAAGCCCGCCGCTGAACGGAGACATTCGCGCGCATGGACCTCCGCCGCAAGGTCTCCGTGCACACCATTCCGAGCGAGTTCACGGGCTGCAGCCTGTATCCAGCTGTGCGATTGTGGCGAACACTTCGCGCGCCAGTGGTGGAGTAATCTTGGAGCGCGGGATGGTGGCCCGCCTGACTTCGCCTTGAGTCAATGCGGGCTTTGAAGCTGTCCGACGCTACAAAGCTTCATTGACGCTGCTTCTCTTTGAGATCGGATGATTGTGGTGCCGCCACAGTCTGCAAAGACCCGATGGATGCGTCCAAGTGCCGCAAACTTTATGGACCTGAGGTCGGACTTGCTGCATCAATGAAAAAATCCGGTGCCGCACGAGAGATGGGCGGCACGCACCGCACGATTACGTTTCGTCGGAACATCGCTTGAGTTGCGCCAATGTTGCGCCAAAGTTGCGCGGTCAGCTATGATGACGCGATCCACTATAACCAAGCGTTTACCGTAGCCAACATCGCTGAAGCTACAATAGCCTACGTTTGCTTCAGAGATATTGGCCTGGTGACCAGGATCCACATTGTTTGGGCCTGTCCAGCGCAGTTTGGTAGACATCGTACAGCTCAGCTGCAGCTAGATAGAAAATCAACCGCAAATGATGAACAGCAGCGACATCGCAACTGTGGAGCAATCAGTTCTCCCCAAAATCCACATCACCACTTCATTGATGACAGATCTAGAGAACACTTGGCTACGAGCTCAGTTGAGCACTTCTGCTACCTTCACCGTTGCACTGTACCAAGTCCATCAACACTGTGGCGTTTTCTGGTGGGTCCACTGTCGCATGCTGTTTACAAAGCAAACATTATCGTGGACTGAAGAAGCTTCTCTCAACTCCATAAACATCAGAGCACGAAAGTGGAGCTAAGCAATATCCCGAGTAGACTCAAGCACAAGTTCTCTGTTCAGCTTCGTCGTCATACAACACAGTATTCCGTGGTGGCATGACGGCAGCGCTTGAGAATCCAGTAAGCAGCCACTTTTCGTCGAGGTTTACACCATCCGTTCCGAGCTACGTAAGAATAACCACACACAAGTTTATCACCTTCACATCCGTGAGCCATCACTCTTGTTGATTATCTGAACCACCAGTGGAAGAAGTGGGAGAATCAAGCATGTTGTCTCGTGTTGCCAGCTATTTTCTAACAAGCACTAATAAACGAACAAATCTACCTGCAGAACAGGATCAGATTTCCACAGCGTTCTTCACGAAGACGATCATAGGCGTCCATTCTCCTCAAGATATCGCGCAGTGAGCTGCGAGGAACAATGAATGCTCTAACTTCTTTCGCTACACACCGCTCAGTCACTCCTCAACGACAATTTTCAACTACTCTTCAGTCTCACTCTAGTATTGGATACCAATTACCGCGTCAAGTTTCTAAACAATGGCTCTGTGAATCATATTGTGATAGATTGTATCGTAGCCTACGATTCGTAGGACACCAAATAATAGAGGATAGATCGAGAACAAGGACAGCGAACCATCTGAGCTGCTACTGCAGTACGACATGCACGAATGGTAAGAAACGAAAGAAAGAGTGTTGGTCACTATAAATTGGTGTGTCGCTTG
Source organism: Phytophthora palmivora (assembly GCA_008079305.1). Classification (NCBI taxonomy): domain Eukaryota; phylum Oomycota; class Peronosporomycetes; order Peronosporales; family Peronosporaceae; genus Phytophthora; species Phytophthora palmivora. The sequence continues at coordinate 71,482 of VOQZ01002038.1, forward strand.
TGTACATGTACCCACATCTCTCCAACATTCATTCTTCGTCTAGCATTCAAATCCTCACTTGGAAATCAGCCTCATGTTGGGGATCGGCTTCAAGGTGAGTGATACGTCGGCGGGTTCGCTGCGCAGCTCGCTGGGTGAGTTCCTGCGTCGCGAGTATGCGTCCGAGGGGGACGCTGAAGTGCATCAGACAGCGCTGGACCAGTTCATACAGCTCAAGACGGACGTGGACCTGGTGCGCACGCCCTCAGCCATCTCGCGTCATGTGCTGCTTCGATACTACGCACAATTGGACAAGATGGCGCAGCGCTTCCCGTGTGACGGAGACTCGAGCGCCTCTCACCCCCTTCAGCTGCAGTTCTCGTGGAATGACTCGTTCTGTCCACGCAAGAAGAGCACGCAAACCGGTGTGGCATTCGAGAAGGCGGCCGTAATGTTCAATGTAGGAGCTCTAGAGAGCCAATTAGGCGTCCAGACGGACCGGAGCACGGCCGATGGACTTAAAACAGCCTGTCGTCACTTCATGAGAGCTGCTGGAGCTTTTGCAGAAGTTAAAGACAAGATAGTAGAGCAAACATTAGGTGCTAGAACACCAGATATGAGTGCAGAAGGACTGGGACTCCTGACGTACTTGATGCTGGCACAAGCTCAAGCCTGTTTCTATGAGAAAGCTATTAAGGACCAGATGAAGGATGCTATCAAGGCTAAACTCGTGCATCAAGCGCTGGACTATTACAATTCGGCTTTGGAGTTTTCTCGATCGTCGGCACTCGCAGGGTCCATTGACAGGTCCTGGGGAGTGCATATTCAGTTTCAAGTGCATTGTATGCGTGCAGCAACGCAATATTGGCAAGGAACAGCGTCCAAGACGGTTGCACTGGATCGGGGAGTAGGATATGGAGAAGAGATCACGAGACTTGTGGCTGCAGATGCTGAGTGCAATGAGGCGTGCAAGGTGGCGACGCAGAATAAACTGCCAGCATCGTTGTTGCAATCTGCACAGGCATTGCAACGTGTGGTGCGAGAACATCTTGACGCGGCAAAGAAAGATAATGCTAGTGTGTACCTGGAGAATGTGCCCAAGTTTTCAGAGCTGCCAGTAATTGGAAAAGCTTCAATGGTCAAGCCACTGCCTCTTACTGCTGATGAGTTGTTGCAGGAACTTGGCGGAACTGATTTATTCGAGCAGTTCGTGCCTAAGGATTTACTTCAACGCGCTGACGGAGTGAAACAAGAGATTAAGGAGATATTGGAACAAACAGCAGAGAAGGTATCCAAAAGTAACGAGGCTGCCAAGGAGAAACTCCATTCTATGGGGTTGCCAGCCTCTATCGAAGCATTTGAAAAGACCAGTGACAATGGCATCCCACGTACGATATGGCAGCGCATCCAGTACGTGAAGGTAACAACAGCATCAGCTGCGATGGGTCAGGGTGGGTCAAAAGAAAACCCAGTCGCTGCATTTATTCAACAGCAGCTCCAGGAAAACCAGAGATTGTCGGACGATGCTGAGAAGAAGTTACATTCGATCGAGTCGCGCCTGAGTCAAGAAGAAGTTGAGGATAATGTGTGCCGACAGAATTACGGTGAAAATAAGTGGTCACGGCCGCTTTCGTCTTCGCTAAATCACAACTTTCGAGCAGACATTGACCGCTACTATCGTCTAGTGAAAGAGGCAAAGACGTCTGACGGTATTGTTCGCGAAAAACTTAACGAAAACCAGGAGAAACTGGAAGCACTGTCGCGTTCCAAGTCGAGTTTGGACCGCGAGCTGCCAGCATTGCAACAGGATAACTCCAGTTGTAAAGAAGAAATAGCTCAGGTGTCATCGCTGCTGTTGCGACTTGGACAGCTTGTGGAAGAAAAAGACCAAGTGCTACGTGACTTTAGAGGATCATACGACAAATTCAACGCACTTCCAGTGTTGTTGAGCGAAAACAAAGCTAATGGGGTGACTACAGATGCTGCACTCGCGACTGAGAAACAATTCTTTAGGGATCACTTTGAAGGGAAAGTTGCTGCAATTTGTGAAGAGGAACAGATCTTATTACATGATCTGGTTGACGCTAACTCCCGGTTTGAAGCGAAGAAAGAGACTGATCATGTATTGCGCGAACGCCAAACGTTCCTTCAACATTTAAGCGATGTTGTTGATGTCTTCGAGCAGCTCGAATCACACGCAAAGGAAGGCGCTAAGTTCTACGGCGAATTAAGTATTCGGATCGCACAACTTCATCAAACTGTAGCAGATCACTGCTCTGCACGTGAGCTCGAAAAGCGAGAACTGGAGATGAATTTGACTGCCGATGAGGAAATGAGGCAGCGTGAGGCTGAAGATGCAGCTTTGGCTCAGAAAATGATGAACGACATGCAAATCCGCAACTCCAATACTGGACCAAATGCCAGTGATGAAGCATTGGCTCGGCAACTAGCTGGCAGTACTTCGCAGTACTATCAACCTACACAGCAAGCGTCAACACCTCCCTCGTACGATTATGCGCGATTGCAGCCCCAGCAGCAACAACAGCATCCGTATGCTCAGTACCAGCAAACGCAGGGCGTACCTCAACCACCGTCGTACGGAAATGGATCAGCATCGTCAGCTCCACCTCCTCCGTATGGAAGTAGCTACAGTCAACCACAGCAGCAACAATCACAGCAGTCGTACAACTACTATCAATATCCTGGTCAGCAGCAGCCTCAGTACAACTCGCTCTTCCCGCGAGGTCCTTCTGGAGACTCAGTCTAGTGGTTGGTTTCATGGAAAAGATAATGAAATTGGCTCAACCAACATCATTTAGCCAGAACGATGGAAGAAAAGATGTCGTCACCACCATTTCATTGTTGCTGCATCGTAGGTGATTTCGCGTCTTGGTAGCCTTATCGTTGATATGAGGCAGAACTGTTCTGTTGGACATGAAATCAGTGTACGGGATTAACTGTTGTAAGAGTCGTCACACCGTCGCCATTTCGAGGATTTAGGAACTTCTTGCCATGAACGCACAAATGAGCTCGCCCATTGTTCTACAGGCACACAAGACTACAGTTATATGATTGGAACACATGCGTCCGGCTTGTAGTGACCATGAAACCAAGCCAGAACAATATCGTGGTGTGAATTGAATTTTTTTCGACTCGAGCTATCACTGCGCTAGAAATTTACGCAATCTCCTCATCGACATCTTCTCCCGAGACGACCACGATGTCGATAGCGTCAGGGAAGATGAACGTCTGGTCTTGGAAATACCACGAAACCAGCGCCCAGGGCACCAATTGTGTAGCTTTTTGACGCACAATACCAGTAGCAGCATCTGATCTTGATATTTTGTCACCATCGAGGAATAGCACTTCGAGTTTAGTCGTTGGGTCCTGACGGTAGGTGAGTTGCTGATGTTGCACGTGGTAGAGTTTCATGACGGTGTCTGGTTTCGCCCATGACTCTGAATTAAGCTTCTCGACAAGGCGAGCTTGTAACTCACTAATGCGCTCGTCCGGTGACACCTCGATGGTCACTACACGAACGTCCTCTCCTGTCTCAGTGCTTAACAAGCACTGCAAACGCAGCATATTCGGTTTTGGTGGGGTGCGTCCGGACACGTGACTGATTGAAATGGACAAACCGTTTATTGAGACGATTAGCAAGCAAATGAAAACGCTACTAAAGCACCAAGCATACCAAACTCGGAAGTTCCCGATACGCAATCGAAGTTGGCTAGAATTATGAGGCCATGCATGTGACGTCCACCCACGAGATGGCATCCTTCAGGTGGTCCTTCGAATTGTTCGGCATGTCGTCCTGCTTGTAGCCGTAGCGCTCCGAAGCCTCCTCGATGCAATCCGCCAGCTTTTTCTCGAGCTTCTCCGTTTCTGCAGCTCGAAGGTTAGCTACCGCAGCATCGCCCACTAGCTCCTCACTCTTCAATGCGTAGTGGTTTTTGATTTCGTAGTAGAATTCCAGCTTGGTCATATATTGGCGCTTCACGTCCGTGTCATCCACAAGTGGTGCGACATCATCTAGCTTCAATTGGTCATCAGTGAGTGGAGGCGACGGATTTTCAATCGGGGCTACATCGGTTGCTCCGGCTGCACAGTGATCGTACATCCACTGCACTAGCACGTGATACTCGTCAGGTGTCACTGCGTCTTTGGCCAAAGTTTGCAGACCGGCACTTGCGCATTGGTAAGTTCGCTTGTAGCGGTACATCATCACCTCGTGCTCCATGTCTGCATGGTCCTTAAGAGTCTGCAAATACTTGAAGATTTCAGCCGCAGAGATAGCAGTTGAGTCATCTGCGTTGACGAGTGAGACCGTGTCGTTGGACGGTGCCAATAAGTTCCAGTCTCCGTCTCCGTAGGTTACAAATGGCATGTCTGCCTTTGCAACGACTGGTACATCTGGAGGTGGCAAATGCTCGTCGATTTGGTCGGGTAACACAAGTGGACCACTGGGTGGAAGTTCGTTATCATGTGGAATGCCTTCGGGTGTACCGAAGCTACCTGCGGGTGCTCCTTCCCAGTGTTGGTCCGTTCCATACCGAACGGGTTCATCAATGGCGATGTCAGGAGGGGTACAACCATGCCACCACCGTCAATCGGTTGGGGTTGGTCGATTTCAATGGGACCAGGTGGTAATAGCTGATCATTACCGTAGAAGGTGCCCCAAGGACCTTCCTCAATTGCAATAGGTGGTGCTGCCATATCGCCACGATCCAACAAAGCTCCACGAGACAGTATCTCGAACTGTTGGTTCGGACTGTCAATGTTGCAGTCCCAAAGCAAAAAGCTGTTCATCATGCCACCACCATCACCGAAACACAGACCGGGTTTTGCAGGACTGTGAAGCATCAGGGTGTTAGGATCCAACTCGAACCACTGATTCTCGTTGCCTGGATCGCACTGCCACAGGTGAGCTGTGCTAGCACCAGCTACCCAACCACCGCCATCGTCCAGACACATACCTCCCTTGTTCACACTTCTGAATTCACGCGTGTCGACATCGTACGAGAAGATCTGATTGGGACTGTTCGGGTCGCAAGGCTGGTAGACGAACTTGGTCTCACCGCTCGAGTGACCTCCACCGTCATCCAAACACAAATTTCTACTATGTGACCGAATCAACACTTGATTACCCGACCGGAGTAGATTCAAGAACTTCATCCCAAGTCGGTCAGGATTCGGGGCCCCAATTCCCGGAATCGATGCAGGAGAAATGATCTCGAAGTGTTGGTTTTGACTGTTTGTGTCACAGTTGTTGAGCCAGAACTTCATTAATGGATGGTTGCTACCGTCGTCAAGGCACAAATTGTCCTTGACAGGGTTACGGAACATCATATTATCCTGGTCCAAGATGAACCACTGGTTCTCATTGCTTGGGTCACACGCCCACAGTCGAGCCAATGCGGGAGTTTGTCCTGGGCCCCAACCACCCCCGTCATCCATGCACATACCAGGTTTGTTAATACTCCGGAGTTGATGCGTCGATGCGTCGTACGAGAAGACTTGGTTCGGACTCGTTGGATCACACTGTTGGGCAGAAAACTGGGTCTCACCGTTGCCGTGGCCACCACCATCATCGACACAAACGTTGTTCTTACCACGAACACGAAGCATGATGGATTGTCCTGACATTAGAAGATTGATGTTGTTGTCAATTCCAGCAGCACTCAACTTCTTCCTCTTCTCCTCAAGCATAGCAGCACGAGGCAGCACTTCAAAGTGTTGATTCGGATTGTCGTCACTGCAGAACCAAAGCACATACCTGGTTGCACCAGGAGAGGTGCCACCACCATCGTCAAAGCACAAGTTTTCTTTCACAGGGTTGTGCAACATCAATGTGTCGTCATCCATGACAAACCACTGGTTCTGATTGTTTGGATCACACTGCCATAGGTGTGCCTGGGATCCAGCCGCATTCCATGCACCACCATCGTCAATACACATGCCTGGCTTGTACGAACTTTGGAACTGGTGAGTCATAGAATTATACGTGAAGATCTGGTTAGGGCTGTCTGGATCGCACGGTTGGTCAACAAACTTGGTTTCGCCGCTCGAGTAACCTCCACCATCGTCGACACACAGGTTGTCCTTCCCACGAACGCGAAGCAAGACTTCCTGACCAGTCGAAAGAATATCGACGGCAGTGTTTCCTGCAGCAATCCGTTCCTTCTTCATTTCCTCCATCATCGATGCAGCGGAGACGACCTCGAAGTGTTGGTTTGGATTGTTATTATCACAAGTCCACAGCCAATATCTTGATGCACCAGGTGTCATACCACCACCGTCATCGAAGCACAAGTTGTTCTTGGCTGGATTGCGGATCATCATAGTAGTTTCATCCCACACGAACCACTGATTCTGATTGTTCGGGTCGCAATCCCACAAGTGAGCTGTAGTTTCAGCTGCATTCCAACCTCCACCATCGTCCATACACAAATTCGGCTTGTTAACACTCCGGAACTGACGCGTGCTGGGATCGTACGTGAAAAGCTGGTTCTGGCTACTTGGGCTGCATTTTTGATTCACGAATTTCGTCGCTCCATTCCAACGACCACCTCCGTCATCAATACACAAATTATTTTTCCCACGGACTCGAAGCATGATCGGTTGACCTGAATTGAGCAGATCAACGTCGTCGTCAAGTCCTGCAGCAATCAATCGATTCTTCTTCTCCTCCACCATTTTTGCATGTGAAAGGATTTCGAAGTGCTGGTTGACATTGTTGTTATCACAGAACCACAAGACGTACTTGGTTTGACCTGGTGCCGTACCACCACCATCATCAAAGCACAAATTCTGCTTTACCGGGTTGCGTAGCATCATGGTATCCTCATCCCACACAAACCACTGGTTCTGATTGTTAGGGTCGCAATCCCATAAGTGAGCTTGCGATCCGGCAGCATTCCACGCACCACCGTCATCCATGCACAAGCCTGGTTTGCTCACACTCCTAAACTGCCGCGTTTTAGCGTCATAGGTAAAGACTTGGTTGAGACTAGTAGGGTCACATAGCTGGTCATTGAATTTGGTGGCACCATTCCAGCGACCACCTCCATCATCAACGCACAAATTGTCCTTACCCCGGACACGGAGCATGATTTTCTGGCCCGAATTAAGCAGATCGATCTCATCATCTAACCCAGCTGCGATCCTTTTCTGCCGTCGTTCCTCCATAATTGCAGCACGAGGCATGATTTCAAAGTGCTGGTTCGGACTGTCATTATTGCAGTGCCACATGACAAACCTCGTTGCGCCTGGATCTGTACCACCTCCATCGTCGAAACACAGGTTGGACTTCATTGGATTATGCAGCATCATAGTCTCCTCATCAAAGACAAACCACTGGTTTTGGTTGTTCGGATCGCAGTACCACAAATGCGCCTGTGTCCCAGCCGGGTCCCACGAACCACCGTCGTCAATGCAGTAGCCTGGCTTGTTAACATTCTCGAATTCGTGGTTTCGAACATCGTATCTGAAAACTTGGTTCGGGCTATCAGGGTTACAAGGCTGGTCTACGAACTTTGTCACCGCAGCACCCCAGCCACCACCATCATCGACACACAAATTGTTCTTTCCACGAATACGAAGCATAATTTCTTGGCCAGACGTGAGAATATCATACGGGGTAAGCCCGATTTTTTTCTTCTTCTCCTCCAGCAATGCTGCACGAGACACGATTTCAAAGTGTTGATTCGGACTATCATCGCTGCATTTCGATAATATAAATTTGGTAGCAGCCGGCGTCGTACCGCCTCCGTCATCGAAGCACAGATTGTCTTTCATGGGGTTATGAAGCATGAGTGTGGACTCATCCAGTACAAACCATTGGTTTTGGTTGTTTGGGTCACAGTACCAAAGGTGTGCAGTCGTCTCGCCCGCGTTCCAGCCACCTCCATCATCCATACAGAAGCCGGGTTTCATTACACTTTGGAATTCCATTGTCCTGATGTCGTACTTGAAGACTTGGTTCGGGTTGTCAGGGTTGCACGGTTCATCCACGAACTTGGACACTGCAGCACCCCAACCACCTCCGTCATCGATACACAGGTTCCGCTTGCCCTTAACACGGAGCATAACTTCTTGACCAGATGCAAGGAGATCGTACGGAGTTGGTCCGGTTTTCTTCTTCTCTTCGAGCATCGCAGCACGGTCCACCACCTCAAAATGTTGGTTAACATTGTCGTTGTTGCAGTACCACATGACGAACTTGGTCGACCCCGCTGACTGGGCACCACCATCATCAAAGCACAAATTGTCCTTGACAGGATTCTTCATCATCATTGTCGTTTCATCCACATCAAACCATTGATTCTGATTGTTTATATCGCAGTACCACAAGTGTGCTCTCGTGCCGGCAGCACTCCAGGAACCGCCATCGTCAATACACAAACCTGGCTTATATACACTCTCAAATTCTCCAGTTTGTTTATTGTATTTGAAGATCTGGTTGGCGCTGTTGGGGTTGCACGGCATGTCCATGAATTTTGTGGTAGCAGCATTGTAGCTTCCTCCATCGTCAATGCACAAGTTGTTTTTGCCACGAACACGGAACATGATTTCCCTGCCTGAGACCATGAGGTCGTACATGGTCGTCCCCACTTTTTCTTCTTCTCGTCGGCCATAGCAGCACGAGAAACGACCTCAAAATGCTGGTTCGGGTTGTTCGGGTCGCAGTACCACATGACGTACTTGGTTGAACCGGCCGCTTGACCGCCTCCATCGTCAAAGCACAAATTCTGCTTTACCGGATTTCGGAGCATTAATGTCAACATGTCCATGACAAACCATTGATTCTGATTGTTTGGGTCACAGTACCACAAGTGCGCTTGAGTTCCAGCGGCATTCCATGAACCACCATCATCAATACACAGCCCTGTCTTGTAGACGCTCTCAAATTCCTTGGTACCAGCATTGTACTTGAAAATCTGGTTTGGACTGCTTGGGTTGCACGGTTTGTTGGTAAACTTTGTGCTGGCGGCTGTCCAGCCACCGCCATCGTCTACACACAAATTGTCCTTCCCACGGACTCGGAGCATGACCTCTTCACCGGTTTTCAGGAGCCTCAGATCAGGCTTCACCTCCGACGTGTATTGGCTCTCGAGGAACATGCCGTTTGGTCTGGAAGCTCGTTCCGCCGCGATTCGAGAGGAATTCCAGCCTTGATACATCGCCAAGGCACTACCGACACAGAGCACTGTGCCTGCCGTTGCCAGCACGAGCTTCTTCCATTTCGTGTGGGATGGTCGAGTGGGGACTGGAATGGCAGCATCGACCTCCTCGACTTTGATTTTGTTGGGGTCACCCCCGTAGGAGAGCAACGACATGACCGCAAACTACACGAATACTTGACTTGAAAAGCGAGGTGACAGTTTGCAGGCGAATTCACAACTGGTGGTCGAAGTGAGCTACATGGAGTCCAAGATCCTCGCATTGGTCCCTACGATCTTGTAGGCAAAAGACTCACGAGACTCTTCCCGAGTCATGAGAACCGTTCGTGAGAATTGTGCGGCGATGGTGGCATCGATCGAGGGTCGCCTTTGAAATGGAGATCCCAAAGATATTGATCAAGAGATCGCTCGATGGACCAACGGCGGAAACGCGAATGGCCACAGGTATATCTTTCAGCAAAATGAGCGGTCATGAAGGCTTCTACCGTTTCAGCTAGATGTAGGAGCTTAGGATCCTTAGTCCGGGCGTAGCAAGATGACACTTTGAGTACCATGAAGACAATAGCTCTGTCAAAACAAGCAACAAGAGGGTCGCGGTGAATTAAGAGGCTAAATGAGCTTTCGACCTACATGGTCGTTGTCCTCTATGTGCTGTCGCACAATGCTTTGCCTTCTTGTCCAAAGTGTCCAGCGAAGTGATTAACGCTTCCCATCCATGCCATCTACAGTAATAGCTCTGTATCATCGTGTCGTGCTCCAATATTGAAATTTTGCCACATTATTCGCAGACAAGAGCGATCGTATCGTTTGACGAGGCCAGTGGGTTCCAGCAGCGAATTTGCCTTCAAACCGACACTGTGGCTTCAACAAGTGTGAGGTAATGCAAAACACCAAATCGACTAAGTACAGGAAGAGAAGGAAGATCGTAGCATCTCGAAGTTCTGGCTAGGAGTGTGCTGGTTGTCGTGGCACTTCCATCATCCAAGCACAGGGTAAGAGTTCCAGGTTTTCGTGTCACACAAATTTGATCGACGCAAGCTCATTTACTGAGCGTGCGTTCATTCAAATATCCTCGATAATAAATCCAGGCCATGCGGTCATCCATGCATGCACCAAGTTAGTTAATGATCCAGGATGGTAGCGTCTAGACACTGGAGAGCTCGGATTTGTCAACCGTTCGAGGACTGGCTGGTGATTCTCGTCCCACCGTTCGGAACACGCCACCGAATTGTGGATAGTCCATACAGGTTCTTCTTCTCGTCATAGTATCGCCTTCCTTTGACTCAAGTTCGTTCCACTCGAGATGTTGGCGCCGCCAATGAGGCAGCCACCGGTACCGCACGTCTCTTACCAACAAGCATGTGTCCACTTGAAGCAGCGTAACGTTGTGGTCTCTATCTTGGCTGTTGTATGTTGACCAGATGAAGACTTGGTGACGTAACATTGGCGTTCATGGAGCATGGGGCATTCTTGTGAAGTGAGGCCTCTGCAAGCCACACACTCGAGCGTTCTTATCTTCGATAGGCGGTGACTCACGTTCGTCAGAAATGTACACTATAATACGTTCGGTAGCTCTGGGTACGCGTCCTTATTTACTGAATTTCGTCACCGGCGTGACGTCTGCATGCATCCGAACGGAACATCGGCAACAGCCCTTTATCCACCGAATGAACTCGGTGCGGCTAGCCGGTTGATACTTTGTGACGATCATCGGAATGCGATGTTGGTGGGCACCACCTGGTAGCCGACGGCCAGCAGTAATTCTCCATTTGGCAGTGACCAAGACCGAGCACATCAACAGGTCGTCACGCCGATCGTTCGCGTTGCAGTGGCACGCTGACTGATACTTTGGCAGACCAGACCCACTCGCCTTTCGTAAGCATCAAGTTGGTTGTGACCACAAACTTGGCGTTCGATAAGGCAGCGCACTGCAATCACCGAAGCGTGCATGTGAGGCCCCGTGGTGACGCTGATGAGCCTTCGTGCTCGTCTGCTTGTCAGTCCGGATGTCCGCTACGTGCGCAGGACTTGCACGACCGGCTCTGTCGACACTTTCTTCTCGTGTGTCGAGCCGACAAGACCCAGCACCGCCTCACGACCGCTACTCGAGGCGACGACGGCTGTATGTTACGATGTAGGGCACCCATCTGTTTAGGAATGAGTCAACAAAACACTTACACTAGTCTTTATCGTCTATGGTTCATCATGGGCTGTAAACTGGGTGATGACAGGAATGCACGCTTCGGCCAACTTGCCATAGAGCGCTGGGGGAAGTGCCATTCGCCACCTGCACCTGCCGCGCAATGCTACCGCATGATATACCGAAGCTGCAAATCCTTGGCCGCAAAGAAGACTGCGCTGTGGAGACCACGGGAATCAAGCGGTGACAAGTTCAAGTGCTCCTTTCGAAGCACCATGCACACGAAATACTTTACCTTGTCGCAGTGGCCGTCGCAGAGAGCGTCTTGCCATCTTACTGCACTTTTATCTTAGGCAGTCTGCTTGTTCAGAACTTCTGTTCATCTACAGTGCCGAGCTTGCAATCTTGCAATCCTGTGGAGTCAGGTGCTGTTGCTCTCCAGACGGGCCAAAGACGTCACGCATCGCCAGCCGTTGGCTGTGACCGTGAACCTCAGATGGTGGCGCAACCTGCTGCTTGCTTGGTTGATCTGAATGGGTCCGTCCATCTGAGACCGCTCTTTGTTCTTATTTCTCGCAGGCGCCTAGAGCGGTCACTATCCAACTCGCCAACTCGGCCACAGGCGTATCCGCCGTACACACGAAAAGAATATGTTCCAGCTCACTGATTCACTGTTGCGGGGGGTGATGCACCACCGCGCACAGTTCCCGTTGGAACTGTGCCACCCGCCGGTCTTCGAGCCGAGAAAGCTCTCGTTGACCTTCCCGACGCCCGAGTCGGACACCACAAGTGTGGCTTCTACAACGCCGAGCGAGGCGTCTTCCGTCTCCACGCCGGTGTTGCGTGAACGCATGAGTCTCAGCTTTATCACGAACCCCGACCCGGTAGATATGCCCCTGAGTCTCCCGCAAGCGGGGGTCATCTGCTCGAAGAAGAACTGCTACCGCACAGCCAACAGCCTCTTCGGTGCTTTCTGTGAGTTCCATAAACCCAGTCGCCTCTGCAAAGTGCCCGAGTGCCGCAAATGTGCCAAGACCGGTGGCTTCTGCATCTCGCACGGCGGTGGTCGACGGTGTCGTACCGAAGGTTGCGTCAAGAGTGCTAAAGAAGGTGGCTTCTGTATCGCCCATGGCGGTGGTAAACGGTGCCGAGAAGAGGGTTGTTCCAAGTCGGCACTAGCCGGTGGACTCTGCTCGGCACACGGCGGTGGTAAGCGGTGCAGTGCGTCCAATTGCTCCAAGACGGCGCTTAAAGGCGGTCACTGCATCGCCCACGGTGGCGGCAGGAGATGTGAAATCGTTGGCTGCACCAAGAGCGCCGTCGGTGGTCACCTTTGTGTATCACACGGTGGCGGTCGCCGTTGCCGAGAATCCGGTTGCAACAAGGGTGCAGTTCGCCGAGGCGTGTGCATCCGTCACGGAGCACGGCAAGATTAAGCAGAGATTAGTTAGGTATAAGGAAGACACAGGAACTTAGGGGCCTGGTCTTCATGTAAATGCATCATGTAAATTCGCCTCCATCCAATCGTGTTCGACATTGTGCTATCGTCGCGTCCGAGTGACTTACCCTCCGCACAGATGGTCGACACATTTATGGAGGCGATACGGTGCGGTATTCCAGGGACTGTGAATGCATTGAGAGTCCAAATGTGCTCCGTACACATGTTGCCCGTTAACGTCGTTCCCAGCTGCTGGGTCATGGGCACCGCATGTAATCGACCCTGACTCACATTGGCCCTATGGCGCCTCGCTCACATCTCTTCCAGCTCCCTCTAGTCCATCCGGAGTCAAGATGGCCACGCAGGCTTTGCCATCGTTAGAATGAGTCAACGAAGGGCCATGCGGTAAAATCTGCACAAAAAAATGAAAATCTTTAGGCGCCGATGAATCCAGTGCCCCAACCCGTGAAGAAAGTAGGCATGGACGAGATGCCCATGTCATTACGTCGATACATGTATAGTAGCAGCACGACTACAATAGAATTGAAGGTTACACGTATCTTCATCGACATGCAAAAGGCAGGACAAGGGCGCTATTGCCTATCCTCGAGATGATGGCACTCGGACCTTTGTCGGCTGCTGTGGTCCCCTTATTTGTACCGGCTGTTTCTGTGGGCGTAAAGCTTACGACCACAGAGCAATCACGTTCAAGATTGGCAGTCTCTCGAAACCCTCACAATACTGACCTTTTCTTTCTCAGAAATTCTCAGACGCAGCAATAGATCGAAGATGGCGAGCGCCGCGATGGTTGTGTACTGCTTCGACACGCTGCAGTCGCACTTCAACGGCGGCGCAGAGCCCACGCCGCGCTTTGACGTGCAGCAGGAATAGTACGTTCTCTCAGTGCTTCATCCACTACACCATAACAATATATTGTTTGCCTTCAGTCCACTCTTCGTGACGTGGGAGATCGAGGAGCATGGAGGGACCCATTTACGGGGCTGCATCGGCACGTTGGCGCCCACGAGGCTGCGTAATCTACGCGACTTTACGTTCAAGAGCGCGCTACGTGACCGTCGCTTCGACCCCATTGGGCCACAGGAGCTACAGCGGTTGCACTGCTCGGTGTCATTGCTCATCGACTACGAAGACGCCGAGAGCTACGACGACTGGGAGGTTGGTACTTGAATTTAAAAGCCATAGCTGCTATTGCTCTAAGGAGAGCAATGTATTGAGCAGATTGGCACGCATGGAATCATTATCGACTTCAGTGACTCACGTGGACAAGACTACAGTGCCACGTACTTGCCCCAAGTGGCACGAGAACAAAGCTGGAATCATGTAGAGACGGTCACGTCGCTCATGAGGAAAGCTGGTTATCGACGCAGCGTCACTGAAGCCATGCTGAAAACCGTCAAAGTCACACGCTACCGCAGCTCTATCCACAAACTCACGTACCAGCAGTACCTCTCCGTCAAACAAGAGATACTGAACAGTGCGTAAGCTTGCTTTACTGCACGTGCATTGGCGTATCTGGATGCATGCATTGCATTTTAGTACCTTGTAGTTGGAAGTTCATGTTCGAGCATATTCACGTTTATTGGTTGCTCTGGTGCCTAAGTTCGTTGGTCATCTAGACGCATTCGTATATGCTGCACCTGCTGGTTAATTCTCATGCAGGTTGCAGGAAATGTGTGCCCTCACGTGTCATGGATAAGAAGCACAAGTTTTGACAGTTGAACGGAAGCGGTTAGCTTCCAGAATCGGCATTGCGTTGCGCTAAGCGCTCGCGATAGTCATCGTGAACCTGTTTAATGAGGCTCTCTCCTCCAAGGAGTGGATCATAGTTGGAATCATCTTCGCTACCAGTGTAATTACCACCTTCAGCTTCATGGTGATCAACGAGGAGCCCGTCGTCTTCCAGTTCAGTGCCGTGTAAAGCTGCCTTCTCCATTTCGTCTCCCTTTTCATTGCGAGCAGGGGTGGCGGCTTGTTGGCGTTTGCTCTTGGCAGAGGCGGTATACTGGCCCGCAAGACGTGAGTATACGTCGCCCTGCGGGGCTGGAGGGGGCAACGTACCAAACACATCATTGCCTGGGGCCATTTGTTCATTGTCATCGCTACTATAGTCACGGGGACGATCCGTCGTGACGTAGGACATTGGCTGCCGTAAACCAGAGGAGCTGACGTACTGCTCAGACTCGTTTTCTCGCTTCATGTTGGCGAGCACCTCCAAAACTGAGTTGCTTTTGATCGAAGGTGGGTTCTTCAAACCTGCGGGGGTTCCAACAAACTGCTCCGCCGGCGTATTCGACGACCGTGACAACTTAAGCTGTCCCTTGTCCTTTAGCCGTCTCGAGCGATTGCGTTCTGAGCGGCTTTGCAAAATTTCACGCTTTGAAGCACTCTCGCGCACGCGATTCTTGTGAATGCCCGTGAAGTTTGTTGGGTTAGACAGTCGAGAAAAAATGGACTTAGAGGTTGATGAAGAGTCATCACTCCCCATATGAGGTGAGTCTTCTCTCGTTGCATCATCTGCTCCATCTTCATTCTCGTCATGGCCACGCCGTATTGCACTTCGACTCTTTTGCGAAGACATCGAGGACGCAAACTCCAAATTTCCGCCCATATTTTCCAACTCCATCCTGAACCGGCGACGATCTTTGCCAAGTGAACGGGAAGTTTGGCCATTGTCATCTTCGTCACTGCGCATGGGAACGTCTTCACCGCCATCGTGCTCATGGTCATCCTCATGCTCGTCAGTACCCATATCTTCATCGTCATCTAATTCATTAGCCCAGGAAGTCGGTCCTGCCTGAATCTGGGTGGGCATGGCCGCAAACTTGTTTCCCAATGACGATGTAACAGCAATTCTTGAGCGACCTGGTGTCGTCTGACTTGCCCCTACAGCCACAGCGCTCAGTTTCCTCAACTTCGTTTCCAAATACCGGACGCGTTCTCTGCTAGCAGCAAGATCCTGCTGTTCTTGTTCAAGTCGATCTTCCATCATCTGCGCTTCATGATCTTTCGAGCGAGACATCATCTCCAGTTCTTCACATTTCTTTCTCAACACTGAATTTCTCTCTTCAGACACGGACAACAAGATTCGGCTACGCTCATCGAGCGGCTCCTGCGCAGGCGAAGACCCATCGGGGCTAGTTCCACCATTTACAACGCGTTGCAAAGATTCTTCGTAACTCTGCTTGATTTGCGTCGTTTTCTCACGTTCTTGTTCAAGGCAGCGAGCAAGCTCTGCCATTTCTACCTGTTGTTTGGCAAGTTCCTGCTCCCTTCGTTGGTCTTGCTTTTTCACATCGACTGCCATACCAAAGAGCATTTTTAGAAGAGTTCGAGCTTCAGGCAAAGACTGCGTCGTCTCAATTTTCGCAAGTGCATTGCCTTCATCGACAATCCGTACATCATCGGAGATTTCAGAGATTTTTTCTTCTTTATACTCCAATTGAGCTTGGCAAGCCTCAATACGCTCCTCCAAATCGTAGAGTAATTGCTCTTCAGCAGAAGTAAGCTGTTGTTCCTGTCGTCCACTGTTACGACGACTAAGAGGGGAATTTTGCATAGGCGAGGTCAACACATCCCGAATATTCGTCCTAGACGAAATCGAGTTTTTCACTTCCTTCTCAAGTTTGTCGCGCTGAGCATACAGTGCTTCCATTTCCTTCGCCACGACCTCACGTTCCTTCTGTAGTTGCTCCAGCTTTTGCTGCTCCTCCGCACGTTTCTTTACTTCATCCGACAGCCACTTCGCATCGCGATCAGCACGGGTGGCACTTTTCTTACGACCATAGGACGAATTCATCTTCCTCGCCTGGGCATTCAGTTGTTGCTGTTGCTTCAGTCGTTGTTTAGCAGCCGTTACCTCCTCCATCTTTCGCTTAAGCACCCTCTCCTGGGCATCCTTCTGGGAACCCAACCGCAGAATTTGCTGCTTGTCGCGCTGCTGGATACGCTTGAGATTCATAATCTCACGACGTCGCTGTTTGGCCTCCTCCTCGTATCGCTTTCGCTCTTCCTGCATTTTCTTGACAAGGTCCACCTTTTGTCGTTTCATGTTGCTGATCTCCGAGTTCAGTACACGCAATTGCATCTCATTCTTTTTCTTCTGGCTCATGAAGCGGTTGATGTCATTTTGCTTCTTCCGTAAGGCGTGAAGCTCATCTTCCTTCACCTTCAGATCTCGCGATAACTTTGCGAGTCGCACATTTCCACCCGACGTATCTCCCTCAGCAGCCGACTTCTTCTCGATCTGCTGGATCTCCTCAACAAGACGATCGCGATCGCCCTGGGCAATCCTCACTTCTTCCACCATTTCCGCCATCTTATTTTCATAAAAGCTCTTCAGCCGTTCATAGTTTTCTTGAGCCTGTCGAATATTCTGCACAAGCTGCTCCTTCAAAGAAATGTCGTGAGCAAGATCCTGAACTGACTCACCAAGGTGGCGTTGACGGCGCTGGAATACACGCATACGATCAGCTTCCTCCTGGTTTTCTTCTTCAACTTCCATGGCGTCTGCCGAACCCTCGCCTTCCGCTCCGCTACCTTCACTGTCGCCATCGGCATCATCACCGCTTTCTCCTTCTTTTAACTTTTCAAAAGCGCCGTTTCTCTCTCAATTTCTTTCTCTGCTCGCTCCAGCAGCTCATTACCCACCTTGGTGTCGACCTCCGCAAGTGAGGGTATGGAGAATGGAGCAGTAGACGACCGAGCCTCGCCACTGTCGCTAGTGCTGCTAATAGACGTAGGAAAATTCATCATGACGTTATCACGCTCACGCTCGGTTGCGCGAAGTTTTTCTTGCAGCTCACAAATTGTTCGTAGCTGATCTTTCAAAACATTAGACTTTGATTCTCTTTCTTCTGGTGACACAGAACTTCCGTCCGCACTTTCTTCGACGCATAACCTCAGGTAATCGCGCTCTGCTTGTGCTGCGATCATTTCTTCCTTCAAGTGATCAAGTTGGGTTTTACCACGTTTTAGTTCAGCAGTCAATCGAGCCACCTCGTTTTCAGCATTCTCAGCACGAGATCGGAGATTACCAAATGAGTCAAAGTCATTCGACATACCAATGAGGTTCGTCCCCACGGTTGCCATCTTGAGTTCACTTTCCGAAAGTCCTGGGTTACGTAGTCGATGCACTTCCATCTGCAGCATTTGCACCTGACGACGTAATTCCAGGGTCATAGCGGATGCCTCGTCACGATTCACCACAGGTTTGTTCTGGATGTTCCTGGCTCGATTTGCATACTTGAGTGCATTTAACGTCTCCTCGAAGTTGACATCAGCTGGGCTCACACATGTAAGCATGAGCGTCCGACTGTTACCACCCAACGAATCTTGTAGCATACGTGTCAACTTTGAGTCACGATATGGAACATGCACTTTTCCTCGCTTCTTGTCGTCTCCCAATGCACTAATAACATTACCAAGAGCAAGAAGTCCTTTGTTAATGTCGATACCTTCCTTCAGTCGTTTGCCCTCTGCTTGAGTTCGTTTCTGACGTTCCGAACCTGCAAGATCTACGAAATTAAAGTAGGAATTTCTCGTCTCGTAGTCCCCTTCCTCCATTGGTTTATCATCAACAGGAGGGTCACCAATAGGAATATGTTGCACCATGGTAACAGTAAAAATGGCATGCGAACGACTGGAATGAGCATTCATGAGTGTACTACCTGTCGTACGACAGAGTGTACCTCTTTCAAGTAGCCTCATGCACTCGTCCGAGTCCACCACTTCAACTTCTGAAGCTCCAGTGACCTGTACTTCTCCATTTTCCACTTCTCGTAGACTCACTTTGTTTTCTCCTGTGGCATCTCCAAGTGTCACGAGTAGATCGTGAATCTCCTCTCCATAAATCTCCAAGAAGCGGATCCGAAGCTCTGCCTTGTAGTGTGCATTCTCCTGCATCTTGGTGTCGATCTGATCGAACATGTAGCTGATAACACGCGGGATGATGCCGTAATCTTCCGGTGGAATGTGCACAGAGCTGCCACTACCCATCGTGTACGTCTTGCCGGACCCAGTCTGTCCGTACGCGAAGATGGTCGAGTTGTAGCCATCGAATGTAGCGCGGATCAGCGGATCTACACAGCGCCAGATGTCGCTCTGCTGCGCGTACTTGCCAAACACGTAGTCGTACGTGAAGGCGCGGTTCTTGCCCATGACGATCTGGTTCTCGTCTTCTAGAACGGACACGCACTCGTCACAGCGCTCGACCTTTTCACGTCCGATGAGTGGACGGATACGCACAGCCACACGCACAGAAGCTGCGTCGTCGTCCGCCATGGCTGTCGAAGGGGGAGGACAAGAGGAAGACTTGGTCCACTGCGCTATTCAGATCGAGTCGTGCACTTCCACGTTGCACGTAGGTTGCGGGAATGTTGCAACAATGACTTCAACTTATGAGAAGCAGACATTTTGGAGTTTTCTTTCTTTATAGCTACTTCACAACCTAGAAATCTAGGTAGGCTAGCTTCAAAAACGATAGACAACCTAGTCGTCGTCGTTGCCGAATAAGCTGTTGAAAATGCTCATGACACCACCACTGCTTGGCTCTTCCGACTCACCTGCACCGACGTCGTCGAATTCGCTCCCGTTAGACGACGAGTCGCTGCTGCTACCGCCATAAATATCATCGTCTTTTGCACCCCAGTCCTCTTCAGTGTTTTCACCGATATCTTCACCACTGTCGACATCATCAGCAGCCTCATCACCTGCACCTGCACTGGCACCTTGGTCGCCACCGCCCATCATAAATGGGAACATCATACCACCAGGTCCACCCCGAGGAATGCGAGACGCCATTTCTCCAACCACACGGTCAAAGGGAAGACTTTGCAAGTATATCTTACCAGGTCCAGTGAGCGTCGTCACGAACAAGCCCTCACCGCCAAACAAAACATTTTTCGCTCCCTTCATCATGGTGATGTCGTAATGTACACTGGGTTCGAATGCAACAAGACAGCCACTCGAAATGCGCAGCACCTCACCAGGTTTCAACTCCCGTTCGATCAGGCTTCCGGAGGCACGGACAAGCACATCACCACTACCAGTTAGTCGCTGCAGAATAAATCCTTCACCACCGAAAAAACCGACGCCAAACTTCTTGGCGAACTCCTATTGTGTCCAAGCCACGTTAGCCGGATTTACAAACGACAGTGCCAAACAAGGGTAACTGACCATTTCAATGTTGACTGTGTCCGAGCCACACAAGAAAGCACCCTTCTGACAGATGATAGACTCGCCCAGAAAGTCAC
Source organism: Phytophthora palmivora (assembly GCA_008079305.1). Classification (NCBI taxonomy): domain Eukaryota; phylum Oomycota; class Peronosporomycetes; order Peronosporales; family Peronosporaceae; genus Phytophthora; species Phytophthora palmivora. Next base: position 91,492 of record VOQZ01002038.1, read on the forward strand.
CTAGGCGAAGGTGAACGATTTTGCTGGGGAAACTTGTGCCAAGTGCCACCTTGCCCTTCTCAGTACCATGATACGTGAACCGCGACACAAAGAAATTTTCTCCAGTCATCATTCTGCAGAAGTTTCATCGCGACAAAGGTTAGTATCGTCGCCAGTGAGGTTTCAGCAAGCGAATAGATTAAAGTACCTCTTCATGCCTTGACCAAAACCTCCAGCAGTTGTCGTTTCCATTTCAACACCTTCCGTCATGTAAATCATGGCACCAGTCTCCGCACGTAGGCACTGTTCAGGTTCGAGCTCAATCTACAGCACAAAATGCATCAGCATTGCGGTACAGTAACCAGCAAGTGACGTGGTCTTACATGCACCACTTGTGAGTCATGACCCTCGATTGACATGGCGGTGTCAAAATTGATAGGGACAAAGACTTCGTTCCCTGTGTTCTCGTGGTGAGGCAACGCGGCCACATCGGACTCCTCGCTCTTCTTGCTGGCTTCACCCTCTGAAGGCTTCACAGCCGCAACACCTGGGAGATGACGAACCGTTTTGCGCAGATCCTTGTTGTAGTACACGACATCACCTGCATCAGATGGGTCAGCTAAATTCCATGAAGGATGCGCTTTGAAGCTTGCACGCACCGTTCCTGCGCGTTATAGCTTCCCACCCGTCGGGCAGCACAGATGAGAACGCTCTAGCTTGTTGACGAAGCACGAGGCGGGTGGACGTTGCCACGTGAACAAAGCGGATTACTGCGCCGCGCAGCATTGCTGGTCAAATCGTCTTGACAATTATTAATACCTAGGTAGGAATGACTGCGATGGATACTGGTAGCTCTCAATAGTGGACTCTATTGGTGTGGTGCACATCCTCCTCCAAAATTTGAATGTGCTTTGTATTATTTTGTTAAAAATACCTGTTTATTTTGGCCGTGCAAACTTAGGCACACCATCGAGTTCAACATGTAATTTTGGCCTTGCTGCGACGATGCACCTCCTGTAGTTAACCACTGCAATGCAATCGCACAATCAATCTCGCTAATGTTAGATCAGTACAAGTCTGTCGTGGGAAGCGGCGTCCGTTACGCGCGCTTTTCAAACTTGAAACCGCCTTCCACGTTCGACTCGGTAATTTACTCCTCGAAATCCAAAAGTTTCCGAACTCCGCTTTTTCTTTACATGAAATTCGCAGTAGTTTAAAATAAAACAGGTCGCACTGCATGATTTTCACCCCTCCCAGATCCTGAGCCAATCTCCGCTTTGTCAGATTCATGCCATCCGTCCCGAAATTCAAACCAACCAGTGGTTTCAGCTTCAGCGTCCTTTCCATGCATGTTCACTTGACATTTGTATGGTGAAGTGCGAGGACAGGAGTGATGGTCGTCTCCGTTTTGAAACGGCGCCAAGTCCAAATTTGACATCAACGGCAATTTTTCCCGCGCGTCCCCACACCAGCGCGCAACGCACAACTCCTTCATTCGCCAAAAGTCCGAATTCTCCTCAGAGCCCGCGCCAGCCAGCCAAGCGCCGCCGCAGGAACCCCGTCGACGCACGTACAGCAACAGGTAGGACCCCAGCGCCTTGTGTCTCCTGACTCCCCTTGCATGCTCTACATATGGATCCCCTCCCCCTCCGTCTGCGCGGCGGGGGTAGCACCATACGATGGGAAAGGGGGGAAGGGGCGACTCGCGATCTTTCCTCTTGCTGACGCCCTTATTGCCTCTAGACAGCAACATGAGAGAGCTCGTTCACATCCAGGGAGGACAGTGCGGTAACCAGATTGGTGCCAAGTTCTGGGAGGTCATCTCCGACGAGCACGGCGTGGACCCCACGGGCTCGTACCACGGCGACTCGGACCTGCAGCTAGAGCGCATCAATGTCTACTACAACGAGGCTACGGGCGGTCGCTACGTGCCCCGTGCTATCCTCATGGATCTGGAGCCTGGTACCATGGACTCGGTCCGTGCCGGTCCCTATGGCCAGCTCTTCCGTCCGGACAACTTTGTGTTCGGCCAGACGGGCGCTGGTAATAACTGGGCCAAGGGACATTACACGGAGGGTGCTGAGCTGATTGACTCAGTCCTGGATGTCGTCCGTAAGGAGGCAGAGAGCTGTGACTGTCTGCAGGGTTTCCAGATCACCCACTCGCTTGGTGGTGGTACCGGTTCCGGTATGGGTACGCTTCTTATTTCTAAGATTCGTGAGGAGTATCCCGATCGTATCATGTGCACGTACTCGGTGTGCCCATCGCCTAAGGTGTCGGATACCGTCGTGGAGCCTTACAACGCTACGCTGTCGGTCCACCAGCTCGTCGAGAATGCTGATGAAGTCATGTGCCTGGATAACGAGGCCCTGTACGACATTTGCTTCCGTACGCTGAAGCTCACGACCCCCACCTACGGTGACTTGAACCACTTGGTGTGTGCTGCCATGTCCGGCATCACCACGTGCCTTCGTTTCCCGGGTCAATTGAACTCGGACCTGCGTAAGCTGGCCGTGAACCTGATCCCGTTCCCGCGTCTCCACTTCTTTATGATTGGTTTCGCCCCGCTGACTTCTCGTGGCTCACAGCAGTACCGTGCTCTGACGGTGCCTGAGCTGACCCAACAGCAGTTCGACGCTAAGAACATGATGTGCGCCGCTGACCCTCGTCACGGCCGCTATTTAACTGCCGCGTGTATGTTCCGCGGACGCATGAGCACGAAGGAGGTCGATGAGCAGATGCTCAACGTGCAAAACAAGAACTCATCGTACTTCGTTGAGTGGATCCCCAACAACATCAAGGCTAGCGTGTGTGATATCCCGCCCAAGGGTCTGAAGATGAGCACCACGTTCATTGGTAACTCGACTGCCATCCAGGAGATGTTCAAGCGTGTATCCGAACAGTTCACAGCTATGTTCCGTCGTAAGGCTTTCTTGCACTGGTACACTGGAGAGGGTATGGATGAGATGGAGTTCACTGAGGCTGAATCCAACATGAACGATCTGGTGTCCGAGTACCAGCAGTACCAGGACGCGACCGCAGAGGAGGAAGGCGAGTTCGACGAGGACGAGGAGATGGATGAGATGATGTAGACGCGTGGTAGTCGATACGACCTCCTTGCTGATCGCCTTTGTGCAACTCGTGAGTAGTTTAGCTATCTACACTTCAAAGAGAGGTTAGTGGCTCGGCATCTACAGAACAGAGATCTTATTACCTTTCTTAACCCTGCTGCTTTTTGCTACACATAACTTCAATACATGCTCGTTTGCTTAGTCGAAGTGTCACTTCAACACGAAACAGTGCCACGTGTCCATCTTGTCTAAAAATGGTCCACAACCGTACCACTGCTGGAACTATTTCGGTGGTAATGTTGAAGTTGTCTGCAATTACACATGCGCCCTGCTGGAATCTCGGGCCGCGATGGGCCTGGAATCCTCCCGCCTCGGATGAGTCCTGCGCAGATATACACTGTAGGCATCCCGCGAGCCTCGTATACGCCCTTCCGCGAATCCTTTTTCTTCGACCCGAGTGTCAATACAGCGCTCAAAAAGGGCGGGCGACTGCCAGATCAACTGGTCCATGCGCGTGATTCGAGACGAATGTGGACGACTCAGGGCCCTAGTATCGATCCACGCTTGCCCAGGACGACAGTGAAGCCGGGAACTGCTTTCCAGAATGAGTGTCTCAGTGCTGACCAACTCTACAGCTCCAGCCACAACACAATTGGATACAACGTCCATCGTGCGATAGTGCTGATAATGCTCATCTCGTTTAGCTCTTACACAAACGTTTGTTGCTATGACACAGGATCACTGAGGGGCACCAGTCTCTGCAGTTCCACCAAGCGCTTCAATAGTGTACGTGTGAATTAACACAATATATGACTGAGGCGGACTGCTCAGTCGTTCTTCTTACAGAAAGCTGCTACTCCAGAATGCGTTGGTCCTGGGTCCTACGATGTGTCAAATAGACCAAGAGGAATACTCACTGCTCCACCACAGCGACAGATAGGAGGAGTACGTGCTTTGGATTAATGCGTTGGATGAATACTCATTTTATTGTGTGATGACTAGGAATTTCCTCCACCTGATCGGCTTGAGCAGTGGGGAGGGCGACCTGACTCGCGATCAATGGACAACGCAGATGAATGGAAGCATACGTCTGAAATACCATCCGTCACGAAGTTTTCATTTCGGAAGGCTCACGCTTCCACGTGGATTGAGCAAGTTGAGCAGAGACAGCGAAGGGAAGATCCAATGGCTCGTAAACCCGACATCTCCTTTGTTGTCGCTCCACAACAACGATTACCTACCTTTGTACAGGGAACAAGTAGTCCTGTACATATTCATGCTGCTGCTGCATCTAGTAAGTCTACACCAAACTCAACTCCGGTTCGGATTCAACCATTAGTTGTACCACAGCCAAACAGTGAAGACATTGACTAAATTTGCAGTCATGTTGAATACTTGTAACCAAAATTCTATCGCTCCTGCATGTAAGATGTCACACAAAACTGTAGCCGCCATGCTACGATCTTAGTTGTGGTGGGTATAGCCTCATCGCTTTTATGGTGTCGGTACCTCAAGATGTTTCGAAAGGGGTGAATTGGTGGAAGGAAGGAGACAGGTTCGAAGCTGGTCTAACGCGAAGACATCAGCAGAACGAACATGGCGAACATTGTCTAGATATCGATCAACAACGGCGTCCTTGACAACTGGATGGCCCGGTTCCAAGAGGTATGTGCGTATTGACTCATTGTCGCTGATTTGTACTTGGCCAGTGCGCTCTTCAATGCGAAATTCGGGACATTCTTGAAGATGTTCGTACGCAGTCTCCGATATCTGAATTCGACCAGCCACACCTCGAGACTCCATGAGGTTCGCGATGACAGTATGTCGACCCCATATGAGGTAGCGATGCTTCTTGATGCCTACTACTCCTCCGACAACATTTCCAGTGTGGATGCCAATACGCATCTGCAACTCTACGTTTGCTTCGGCACAGAAACGATCAATTTCATGCAGCATCTCAACAGCAAAAGCGGCTATCGCTGCTGCGTGATTTTTGACGCTTTTGTGTCCAGGTAAACCGCCAACGACGATGAAAGCATCCCCAACAGTATCCAACTTATACACGCCTAAGTCATCTAGGTGACTATCGAAGGCGGAGTAGATCTGGTGAAGCATTACACAGATAGCCGTCGGATCAAGCTTTGCTCCTAGCGGAGTGAAGCCCACCATATCCGAGTAAAGCAGTGTAACTTCTGCCAGCTCATCCACAATTGTGGATTGCTGCATGAGAGCTTCTGCATATTGTTTCGATGGCAGCATGTTCGTCAGTAAGTCCTCACACTTTTGTTTTTCTAGTTGAAGTGTGCATTTCAACAAAAAATCGTGACGCAAACCAAGCTCTCTCTTGTATCCGAAATGAACAGATATCCATGATATAACTAGTAGTAGGTAAAAACTTTCGGACATATCCGTCCACGACTCTGCACGACGCAGCGACATACATACCACAAACACCGCAAAACCCCACGCATTTACAACTACAGCGTTGCGAAAGCGAAGTCGCATCACCAAGCCAACTACCACTGCGAGCAGCACATTACCATCCAAGAATGTAATCTTCTGTTTCCCTCTTGGCTGCGAGTCCTTGAGAGAATTGACATTAGTCGCTGTAAGCATCTGAAGGTTGAAAACTAGAACAAACACGAGACCTGTTCCGGTACCCCACATTTCTTTCAACCTAGCCAGGCGTGGGTATCGTCGTAGGAGCTGAACTATGATCAGTAGAATAAATATCGTGACGCCGAGAATTGAATATGCTTTGGCATTTCGTGTGGCTTTGTTTGGACTATTGTCAGTTCTGTAAGCCCTGTAAATAATGGTGACCACCAGGTAGATAACACACATGTGCAAGGACACGCAGAACTGTGGTGTGCTATCACGATTATGCTCGGTGCGGAAGCCTCTTTCCATTTCAGTAGCTGTGTCTTTCACACTTTGAATGCTTAGACGGTCTTTAGGGCTATTGCCTCCAGCAGTCACTTTTGAGGTGAAGGCACTATCAGGTGCTGCTTGTACTCGTGCTGTCTTTGCCGGAAGTTTAAGATACTTTGTCGGACAGCTTATTAATTGTTCCCGCTGGAAGTCCAACGTTAAAGGTCGAATCTCGACTGCGTTCATGTAGCCAAGATAGTCATCACTACGGTGATGCAGTGGTGACTTGTACGTGAGATCCTTTGCTCGAATAGACTCCTCAACGGCACTTTCAATCGTGCTGAATACGTCCGTACATGCAAATCTTTGATAACCGCGAAATGGTGTAGGATTTTTGCCTTCAAGCCAATAGAGCTGGACCATACCTTTTCCTTTCAGATTTACTGTTCCCCTTTCGGATATTACAAAATTCCCAGTACGTTCGAGGAGTTGGCGAGACCGATCACTGATCTGAATTTTGCCAGCACAACCCGAAGAACACACACGTGAAGAAGTATTTACCGTGTCTCCAAACAGGTGATAGCTGTAGGTCTTGTTACCCACGACCCCAGCGACCACAGGACCAGAATGGATCCCTATTTGCAACTGAATATCCACACCATTAAAACTCCAAGACTCCTTTTGACATATCCGCATCATAGTTAATGCCATCTCGGCCACTTTTTCACAATGAAATGGGTCACGTTGAGGAACACCTGCTGCGCACATGTAAGTCTCAGCTATCGCCTCCACTTTGTAAACTCCGTGCGCGTCAGTAGCAAGATCAAAGCAGAAGACAATACGGTTCATAAGCTGTACTAGCTCAATAGCTGATGTGTGTTTGGAGAGCGCTTGGAAGTTGCTCACGTAGCAGAAAAGAATAGATACTTCATCGTAGCATTCAGCTAATCCATCTGTGTTGTTGCCCTTCAAACGCTCTTTGATGTGAGCTGGTAACATCGTCTCCAACAGGTTGTCTCGACGCTTTCGTTCTTCATCTACGCTTAATCGCTCCAAAAACTCCTGTCGCACATATCGTTCGCTATGAAAAGCAGTAAGAGTACAAAACGCTATCATTGCCAGGTTGTTGGTGGCTCCTACGTCATCCCACGTACACTCGTGACAAAAAGCTATTACGAAGAACCCTCTGGCGACCATGTGCCAACACGCACAAATCGATGCTGCGGTGAAGCGCATACCACTTGCAACGTAGATAATCACGATGAAAGCCAGATTCATGGCACGAACACTCTTTTGGGATGCAAACAGACTGATCTCACCAATATGGCTTGTAAGTTTCTCCTCTTCTTCCACAGAGCACATCAGAAAAATAAAGCGCGGAAGTTGGTGCACAAAATTTAAGATCATATAGTATCCAAGCAAGTATTGGTCAAACTTTCGCCGAAACCAACTCGTGAGCGTCACTACTTGAAAGATAAGTGACAACACGATGATGGCAATGCGCGAGACGAACACAAAATTGTTCATAACCCCCGTTTGCGTAAAATATTGCGCCACCGCCATGATCACGTTGATCAGGATCACGAGCTGACTTGCCACTCGCATTTTATTGGTGACATACACGTTGAAGTGTTTACAGAAAGCTTCTTCTTGAGTGCTATCACGAAAACGCAACGGGAACATTTGCATTTCAGCTCGCACTGTATTCTCTGTGGCGGCAGCAATTTCTACATTCAGGGTATTTTGCTCGCTTTCATCATACTTTCCATTTCTGTCTGTTTTCCCTCCGCCAGATCGAAAACGTTCACTGGGCTGTACTTTAGCACCATATCCAGTTTCTGAAGAAAATTTACTATGGGAAGATGACAAATTCCTCGGACTCTCGCAGACAGTACCCACAGACATGAGATAGCTTGCCAATGGATATAGAATGCTTTGTCGGTGGTTGCTTTCCCGTCGCTTCCCTGGTGACAGTGCTGCTTGGGGTTCTGGGAGTTCTTGTGTTGGAGAAGGCGGCATGGCCTCGTGCTGCGCCTCCTGTTCATGTCCATTCTCCATACCGTTGACACCCAGTGCTCGTTCTCTAGCTGAGTTTATACGACGTTTATCGTACGTTCTAGCGTGGTGAGGTTATCATACACCGAGCTTGTGGACGAAGACACTGGCGTTCTGCTGCCAAGACTCACTACGTTGCCATCCGTCCGAAAATGGCCGTTGCAGATTCACAGCCCGCCTCCCCGATATAGATGTCGCTTAGACGTCGACTGCTCGTTCAGAATTACGAACGGAGTTCAACCTCCTCACAAAATCGCAAGTGACGTCATGCCCCAACTTCCAGATCCTGGACATGTCAAAAACAAATAGTCATAGCTTTGAAACAATTTAGTGCGTCCTATTGAGACCACGATAGCATCAGCTCCTAGCATTGTCACTCTTCCAATAATGGTCATGATCGACCTATTTCACAGTCTGTGGCTTGGGTCTCTTGGCCGGGTTACGTCCTGGAATCTATGAATAATAATAGCAATAGCAATAAATGAATATCACCCATAGTAAACTTCAATTTAACTTCAACACACCAGCACGTCGGGGTTCTTGGGGTCCTTGATCCACGTGACGTTGCTGACGTTGTTGCTCTCCTTGAAGAGCAGCAGGAACTCGCCCACGCGCTCCACTTTGCCACCCCATAAATAAATGCGGCTACTCTTGAGCACCACCTGCGTGCTCACCAGCTGTAGTACGTCGCCCAGACGCACGTGTAGCGCCGTTGTCTTGGGCAGCACGAGACTCACGCAGCCCGAGTCGTCGCCTACTAGCAACGTCGCGTTGTTGCTGGCATTGCCCTCGTCCTTAGCGTTGCACTCCAGCACGATCGCCTTCACATTCACCTCCTTCCCGCTTAGCGACGGATTCAGATCCTTCACTCGCGTCAGCACCAGCTTCTTACTACCGCGGGTCGACATACTGAATTTGTAGATTCTACTTAATTTCAACATATTTCGGCTTCTCGATAAAGTACGAATGGGAAAGTTGATCTCTCGTGATTGGGCGAAATCAAACAAGGTAAAACCAAAAAATTGGTTGACAGGTAAATGAGATCGAGATTAGGTTGAAATCAAACATTTTTCAAGACAAAATTAAACATCGCACGAGCACGATCCAACACAAAATGACTTGGTCAAAAACAGAGGGCGGCATTGCGCAAAATCATACAGAAATAGGACCAAACTAATAAGTCTTATTGTAAATGCGGTACAACATACACAAGCCTACGACTACGATTATATTGTGCTCACACTAGAAAAGAAGGGCTAGAATTCACCAACTAGCCCAGAATTTATCCAGTGTAAACGAGGCTGTAAACACAACTTGTCCACTGCTGCTCACCAACTAGAGCACGGAAATCATGCACGAAACGAGACGTAGAGAGAGACAACCTTGTGGGAAAATGTCGTTTCTGAACAGACTAACGAAAACTACAACGAGTGGCTTGATAAAGTGTACTGCTCCAGTGCCTAGATTGAGCGTTTTCAATTGGGCCAAGTTTGCTCAGGCGATCACGAAATGGTGGAACAACGTGTGCGGTACTCAATTGTTTCATGCGTTCGTTATCTCCGCCAAAAGAGAATCACAAGCGAAAAGTGTGGAATGTGGCAGCGTTCAAACGCAACGTGTGGAGAATCATGGCCACGGAAGTCGAACATACTCGCGGGAGTGCTGGCTGTGATGATATTCATCGTACGGTGATCACTGCAGCAATGCGAACATTGGAGAAATGGATAAAACAGGCTTAGCACTATGGTACATTCGGTCGGGTTTGCGACGCTCCAGCGATGCCCCGCCCCTGGATGGAGTGCCTACATACGAGCAAGTCGCTCAGTGCGTCAATATATTGCGGGTGAAAGATGGAGAGCGAAATTTGGTAGACTCCATAATTATGACAGGCTTCTGTCGCACATGTCATCGCACATCTGCGATGGCCTATCACCGTTCCGTTTTAGATTAATGGTTCTGACGGCCTCGACACACAAGGCCGTCTCGACAATCAATTCAGAGTTAAATTTCCCCACTACTTCCCTGTCGCTAGTGTAAGCTTGGTAACGGCCTATTAGCCCGTTACACCTGGTAGCACTTAGTAATCCGTCCAACGATCACGATCAAGATGAACGACACGTCGATGAGTGACGCGTCCAGGGCGCCTGGCATCTCGCTCGAGCGCGTTGGCTTTCCCCCACCTGTCCACATTCGAGTGGGAGGCGCTACACCGCCTTGCTACGGTGTCCGGCGAGAGTGGCATCAAGACATTGCTGACCGCCGGCACAGAAGAGCAACAACGCCTGGCTGCCCAAAAGTTCATGGTACGTGAACTCGCTGACCTTCGTCAGCGAGTGCCGACTCCCACGTCACCAAGAACAAAACTGACATCGTGAAAATCGATGTCTCCATCTACAGTGGCGAGGGCGACAAGCGTCTTCACCTCAACCGGCGGTTTTTCGAGGTGGACATTGGGATCGAAGCTCGGTAGATCTCGACCGAGCTTGCACGCACGCGCTTCCTCCTGTCTAAGCCGGGAGGAATGGCAAAGGAATGGGCGCTGGGCAAGCTCGTCGCTGATGCCTCCCACTTCCCGACCATGGAGTCCATGAAGGCGGATCTGCGGCTCGCGTTTGAGGCGCCTCAAGCTGAGAGCATCCAGAGGTCGGCTTTCTTGTCGCTGAAGCAGGGACGCATGTCCATGCTCAAATATATCCAGCATGCGCGTCACCTCGTCTCTTAACTAACGACCAATCCGATGGACATGGTGACATAGATCCATGTTGTCATCTCCGGGATGAACACTGGCTATCAGCGTTTCTACTTGACAAGAAAAAGGCCAAACACCCTGGAAGAGGCCTTCGCCATCGCACTTCGCGAAGATTATAGCGTTACAGCGTCGCAAGCGTTCGACGTCTCAAGGCCAATTATGCACGGACCAGAACCGGAGCCAATTGAAGTGCATGCGATCCAACACTACGGCGGACGTCGGGAGCCGACGTCATTCACCTTCGACACGCACACCTCGTCCGATGAGGTGCTTCCGGTGTCAGAAGCCTGGTCACCGCGCGGCAGTGTGCCGCGCGCCAACCCCAGTGGTGACGAACATCTCAGTCGCGAACGACGTCGCCGTTGCTCACCCAGCAAAAAAACGGCGACAACCAGTAGGTGCGGGGCGCCCTGCCGGTCGTGGGAGAAGGGATAGTTCGCTGGTGACAAAACCCCCTCCTAGCCCTCATGTGCTTCGAGCACGACTATCTGCCACCATCTCTGGCAGTGATTCGAGACTGATTGTGCTCAGTCTTCACGTTGAAGGCTCTTTGCGACCCATTCATGCACTGTTGGATTCGGGTGCGACGAGCAATTTCGTCGGCGCCCAGAGCTTGTCGGTGTTACCGGCGGACTTGCCCGTGAGTGAAGGACCTGGCTACATGGTCGTCAAATATGCCATTGGCAAGCCACTACAGCTGCCGCGGCGCTCGGCCACCTTCTCTTACGAATTCGACGGCTTCCGCAGTTCTGATGGGTTCCTGGTGATCGAACTGAGCGGTTCCTTTGACTGTGTCTTTGGCATCCCCTGATTAGCTCGTCACCAGCCCAATATTGACTGGCTAACTCGGACTGTCCGTCCGCGCGACATTGATGTGAACGCTGTGTTGGCGTCCCTGAGCGGAACGCACAACAACGGCCACATGTTGCAGTCATGGATCCCGACTCCATGACCACAGCAGTTCGTGAATCGTGCGATGGCCCTTCGTGTGCAGCGTGTGAGCAGACAACTTGTGCCGATCCTGAACCGGAGACGCAGGATGTGAGCGATGCGATCGAGCAGGGACTCTCGCGTTCTTGCGAGCAGTGGCTCCCTAGTGAAGAAGTAGGTGTGGTAGAGCGTGGCCTCCCACGCGCGGTCGAGCGGGGCTCCCTGATGAAGCAGACGCCGATGTTGTGTTCCGGTGTCCCAGTGCCAGTGCTGCGGACATGATCGACCATGAGCTCTCATCATCTGCTGAGACGGAATTCAAACGTCCTGTCCCTCGCGGCGGTCGTCGCAAACCCCAACACCCTCGTACACTGTCGAGCGACCCAGTAAAGACTGAGTCTGAAGTCCTCTCGGTCCTGACGAAGAGTGCCTCGGATACAACCCCGTGCGTACAGGACGTCCGAGTCGCATGCCCACCACGCGACGCAGATGTAATCACGAAGATGCCTGAACTGTCGCGGAAAAACTTCCTCCGCGACCTCAAGCACGGTGAAATCGATCAAGTCTGTGTGATCGTCGTGGATGACGCCACATCCATTGCAGCGGTCGTAGTCGACGCGGAAGACTCTGCGTCTGACGGTCGAACACGCCCGAAAGGAGCTGAGCCTAAGAGCGCCCGTGAAGCGCGCTACGCCGCTCAATTGTTACCGACACTCGAAGCTCTGGCAACCCAGTCGCCTCTCTCGTTCGTGAGTTCATCGACATATTCCCAGACAAGGTCCCAGCGGTTCTTCCCCCTGACCACGGAGTACGGCGCGTGATCGATCTCGCGCCCGGTTCGAAGTACAGCGTGACGCGGCAGTGGCCACTTCCCCGCGACCAAGTCGAAGCGATCGACACATTCTTCGAGGGTCGCCGGTAGACAGGTCGCGTTCGCGAAAGCCTATCTCCGCATTCCAGTCCGACATTCTGCGTGAAGAAAGCGACCGGCGGATGACGGATCGTCCGCGCCTTCAACAAGCTCCATGATGCCACCATCCCGGTGCAAACACCGATCCCGCGGAAGGACATGGTGCTTGACGCCATGCCCGGTAGTACTACATTCAGCGCTATTGATTTGATGGATAGCTTTTATCAAATTTTGATGGACGAGGAAGATGTGCCGCTGACAGCAGTCTGCACACCCAGTGGAATGCTATGGGAGTGGCTTGTGATGCCGCAGGGACTCAAAAACACCCCTGCTACTTTCAATCGAATGGTGTCCAATCTACTCCACCCGTATCGAAACTTCGCTCCCAGCTACTTCGATGACATCTTCATCCACAGCCATGCCGAGGGAGGTCTGTCTGATGTGATGTGGAGATGTATTTGAAACATTTCCGTCAAGTGTTCGAAGGGATGCGAGAGAACAAGTTGTACGCCAACTTGAAGAAGTGTATCTTTTGTGCCCCCGAGATCTCCGTGCTCGGGAGCTACGTCACCAAGGAAGGTGTCCGTGCTGACCCCAAGAAGGTTGAGGCCATTTGCGCTTGGCCGTCACCCAGGATCAGAAACAGCTCCGGCAGTGGATCGGTCTCGCGACCTATCTCCAACATTATTCGAAGGACTTTGCCGCGACAGTCCACCCATTGTCGCAACTCCTCAAGGCAGACGCCATGTGGTAGTGGCGTCCTGAACACCGAGCTGCCTTCGACGCGGTGAAGACGAGTTTATCCACCGCGCCCGTCCTGATGCTGCCTGATCATTCGAAGCCGTTTTACGTGGTGTGCGACGCGAGTGATTTCGCATTGGCTGCACGCTGATGCAGTTCGACAACCAGGGGCGCGGACGAGTGGTAAGTTACCAATCACGCCAGCTACAACCGGCGGAACGAAACTACCCCGTCCACGACAAGGAGTTGCTAGCCATGCGCTACGCGCTCATCAAGTTTCGCGTGTATTTACTGGGTGAACAGACCTTCGCTGTTTACACGGATCATGCATCTCTGCGAACAGCGACGAAGAGTCTTCACCTGACCCAGCGTATGGCGCGCTGGCTTTCGCTGTTCTCCGGGTACAACTTTGTCGTACACTACAAACCGGGCAAGACCAACATCCTCGCCGACGCGCTTTCGCGTCGCCAGACTACGTACAGTCAGGTCTCCACGCAATGGGCGACGAGGATGACGATGAGTGTGCTGTGTGTGTCGCCGACGATGTCACCGCTGTCGAGGTCGCAGCAACCAGTCCCCTGCATGACATGATATCGGCCGCGTACGAGGCGGACAAGACGTACCAGGAGATGATCAATTGCCTGAGGTACCCGTCCGACTCGACGCGGCGCCAGTTGTCCCCACATAGTCGCGCCCGCGTAGACCGATATGGCTTAGATGGAGATTTGCTGACCTACTCCGTCGACAGCACAGACCCGCCTCGTATCGTCATCCCGCTGGATGCCGATCTCCGAGCTCGTACGAATTCCACGACACGCCCAGTGGTGGCCACCTTGGACGCGAGAAAACATTCGCGTCATTGTCCCGAGCCATCTACTGGCCTCACATGTACAAATGGGTACGGAAGTGGGTACGCTCCTGCGAAGCGTGCCAATCTGTCAAACCGTCTCCGTCAAGGCAAGCCCCGCTTCGACCCCTCCCTGTGGTATCTGAACCGTGGTCTTTAGTGAGCATGGACTTCATCTTTGGGCTGTCTCGTGATATCCGAGGTCGCACTGGTGTTCTTATATTCGTGGATCGCTTCAATAAGAAGGTGCATCTTACACCAGTCGCTGCTAGTATCACCGCACAACAAGCTGCGGCAACCTTCATTGACATCGTGTACCGACACTACGGACTGCCAACCTCGATCGTATCTGATCGAGATCCCCGCTCCATTGCCGTATTTGGAGAGAATCTTCAAGTTGCTTGGGACGCGGTTGGATATGTCCACTGCGTCACATTCCGAGATGGACGGCCAAACCGAACGCGCAAACAGAGTAGTTGAGGACGTGCTGAGGAGCTTCGCCACGTAGTTCACGTCGTGGAGTTCTTTCCTACCCATGGTCGAGTTCGCTATTAACAACGCTGAACACGCGTCGATGGGGCTTACTCCATTCTACGTCAACTACGGACACCATCCCCGCGTTCCAGCACTTTTTGGTGTGGGGAGTTCGGTGGTCCAAAGTTCGACTAGCGTCGAGGACACATGATCCGCTGTGTCGTCTTCATACCCAGTGTCCGGCGGCGCTAAAGCCTCTGGTACAACATTTCGTGAGAACATTAACACTACCGATTCTCCCTTGGTGAACAGAGTCGTAACGCGACACACCGCCCGGGGAATGCGCACGCGTGCCGCCACGAGGGCGGCACCTGAGAGAGAAACCGAGACACCGACACACACATCGCGCGCACGTGTCGACACAAGAACCACGCCATCGAGAATCGCCGCGTGAACAAGTCGAATGTTGATCAACCCGAGTCTACGTCGACGTGCAATCGAGTAACACGACATATCGGGCGCAGCCGAATCCGCCGCGCCGCCTCCAGCAAATTTCGGCCTAACCGAGAGCCGCAGCCACGTGACGCTGCGGCTGTAAACGAGTTCCTCCAACGGTGTCAATCGGTAGTGCGCTATGTTCGCAATGTAATCGCAGCAGCGGTCGATCACCAGAAGGAAAACGCTGATCGTTGTGGCCGCAGGAATATGGAGAAGTTTGCCGTGGGTGACCGTGTCTTATTGTCCGCTACCGGCATCCAACCAACTTTAGTGACGAACTTGGGCGCGAACAAGTTTTCGCCACGTTTTATTGGACCATTCAATGTGTTGAAGGTATTAGGTGATGCCTATACACTACAACTTCCTACGGCGCTTCGCTTGCACCCTACCTTCTACGCCGGCCGACTGCTACGATACCATCCAGCAACTTTCCCCAACGATGATCCTGTGGGGCCGGCGACGGACGCGGCGCCTCACGGTAGCGTCGATGATAGCGGGATTCCTGATCTTCCCGTTCCAGCCGCTCCTGACGATTGCCGAACCGGTTCTGACGCTGCGCGACTTCGGCGTTCAGGTAACGATCCTCCGTTTGTGCGCGACTATCCTGCGCCTCTCGTTGATAGCGCGGGTAATATTCGGCATATCGTTGAGGCAATCCTGCAGCACGACGACTCCCGTGCTGCTCGCCCGCCGCGCCTAGCGACATCCAGTGCTGCACGGTATCGACCAGTCACGAGTCGTTCGGTCTCCGACAACGGGGTTTCCTCGAGAAAACCCTCCCATTCATCAGTATTGGGTCGCGGAACTCCGTACCCGCGACAGCTTCGACAGTCGTCCAGATAATTAGCGAGACAGCATTGCCGATCTGCTTCCCACGACAGCTCACAGAATTGTGACGCTAGTTCACCAAGAGACAACCGCGCGTGAGCCGCCTCACGCGCTTCAAGCTTCCGGAGAAACACGGGTCCGGCCTCCGTATTCCACCGTTCAACGAACGCAGTCCACACGCGATCCAAGGACTGCATGGTCACGGCGCCGATCGTCGTGGCAGGTTTGCTGTGTGTTGGCCTCCAGCGTCCAAAGAGCTCGCGCATCTCCTCGTCGCTTCGGGGGCTCACGAAGGCGCTGCAATCGTGCAGCGCCCACCTCTCTAGCAGCTCTTCGTATGTGCTGTACTCGTCCATGTCACTGTCGCCTCCAGCTTCTCGATTCCAGTGCAAAACGTCGAATGGCGACGTTGTTCAAGTTTCCAAGATCTTTTCTTCGTGTATGCTTTCATCTGAGTGTGGGGTGGGGTGACAGGCTTCTGTCGCATATGTCATCGCACATCTGCGATGGCCAATCACCGATCCGTTTTAGATTAATGGTTCTGACGGCCTCGACACACGAGGCCGTCTCGACAATCAATTCAGAGTTAAATTTCCCCACTACTTCCCTGTCGCTAGTGTAAGCTTGGTAACGGCCTATTAGCCCGTTACAATCATGGCATCGATGCGAGAGTTTCCGTACAGTCTGCGGACAAAGCATTTATATTTGGAGCACGCCTAAACACAGGTGGCTTTCCTTGTGTTGGAAAGATGACAATTCGTTTGTGTTAGGCGTGTCTACCGGGGGCCTTCTCGAAAACGTGAAAAGTTTCCAGCAATCAGCTTGTTTCACGGCGATGCCACAATCAAACTCAGTGAAATATAACATCCCGTTATTATGTTTGGATTTAGCAACTGCATTCAAATGTATCACTTGGTAGTAATGGCGGTTGTTAGCCATTTGACTTACGTCGAGTACTCCTCGGTTCTTTTCGCTGTTCTGCAAATATATCTCGATATTTAGGGTATAATCGTACATTGTTAGATCAATTCTAGAGGATTTAATGTTCAGCACATACAATTTTCATCAATGTGAGACAAAAAGCTCAAGGTCAGGAATATGTTGGTAAATACGTTCTTTTGAATTGATGGGTGGATCTTTGCAAGTGCACAGACTGTCGCCATCCGTCAACAAAATATCTCACTCTAAGACTTTGCCAACATTGGTCACCATTTACTACAGGTCCGAGATAATGGTGTTTCACCATCAATACCACCGTTGAATTTATACTCCTTTGCTATCATTTTCATGGCCTTCTATCGCGAGACAGATTCTTCTTGTGGTATTGTCTGAGATAGCTTTGCGATGCGAATTGCAGTAGTGGTAACAGACATGGCTGGGCAGAGCATGTGGTGGTGGGCACACGGTCGTGTATAATAGGCGCTGGTTGGTAGCCGCTACTGTAATGGGACTTTTTTTGAAATAGCTGGGTTTTGATGATGTCTGTTTGACTTTGGTAGGCTCTAATCGTTGCTTGATGAGGCCACCACTGGCTTCTATTTTGCTGGATGAGGCTAAACATGTTTGTTTTCTCTGATCCTTTCGGTGCACCGTTATTTAGTTTGATATGCACCGCAAAACCCTCCCTTGGATCGTTAACAGTAACGATGGCGCCAAATATGTCCTCTTTGCTGATCCCTGCCTTATAACTTGTATTACACCGTGATAAAATAGGCCGTTGGTATACATATCACAGCGGTGCCGAACCGCAACGTAGGATACCAGATTGGTTGAGACCCTGTAGATATTATGGACGGAGTTATTCGTGCGAATTTGGCGTGCACTTGGCGTTTTCCGAAAACGCAATATTAGAAGCACTACTTCAAACAGGGAGAAAAAGGCCAACCGGCCGTGGCCGACGTATATGGGGCTTTCTCTACTGCCGGCTTCACTACGAATCTCCAATGGATATGTATGTTTTCACTACGTTCAAACGACAGGTTAGACGAGTATGATGGAAGGTATCATGCGCACTGATCTAATGGTCCACGGTCCGCAACGGCATTACTAGCAGCGGTAATGTCCATAATAAAGTCAACACAACGATCATTCTGTACCATCTTTAGAGCCCTGCGTATACTACTCGTAAGGGATAATGTTGCCGCCCCACCGTAAGTGAAGGCGTTTTTGAATGCGCCAATATAGGCCAGTGGTGACACATCGCCCTTGACAGAGTCGTCGAATGATAATGATTGGTGCTGGTACAGATTCCAGTGACCTCTTGAGCGTTGCCTCAGCCGTGTTGATGCCAATATTTTGTCCACAAATACCGTTTCACCCGACAATTGACCAATTAGGATAGACAACTCTACTCGGAGTGCCTACACCTACAACCAAAGTAGCGCAGCAGGTGGGTGAGCAAATGCTTTTATGAGCCAGTCACTGGCCGATAGTGTGTGGCGCATAGTATGCTCAGGGTAACCTTCCACGCGACTGTGTAAAACACATGGCCATGTAATTTCTAGTAAATCTTGTGGATTTTTCCTTTTCTCTTTAATCTCGAGCGTTATATATCAAATCCAGATTTAGAAATTCTGCAAAATTAATTTGCCGAATAGTTAAAGCATGCTCCTCCAACGTTTGTTATCGCATGAAAAAGACACATCAGAAACACGAATTCTGAGGATTGCAAGTTTTCACAGCAACAACTGATTGAAAGGGTTTACTGTGCTTTGTCGGTATTTACCACGCAGAAGAGGGCGGATTTAAGGATATCTTCAGTTATTATAGTGTACATATCGAACTGCCGAGTCAAAACTGTGTGGCCAATCGGGTCTATTAACTGGGAGGTAACGACTATCGCCACTGGGTGGAATTTGTGAGCTCGCTATCCACCACAATCGCAGGACATCCAGACTGGACCACCCGTTATGTAGCATCAATGTGGAGCATTTGTTCCTGACAAAACGCAGTGTTTAGCATAAAGGTGCATCCACGCCAACTACATGCAGATTATCGTCATTGCCATCTTTGGGTTTTACATTCAATTTGCTGCCAAACGAAAATGGACGAATATCGTCAATTCCATTGCAAAGTATAATCCAGCAGTCATACTCCCACAAAACTGTATTCTTTCTGTTGCGCGCTTGCTTGAAGTTCCCGATAAAATGCTGAACCTGGCGCTTCTATCAGGCTCGAATTTATCGAGATTGTCATGTCAAATTCGTTATGGCTTAGCCTAAGTTTATCGCTAAGCGCTTCACATCTCGAGTCAACTTCGTTATTTGTAATGGAGAGCTGGTATGAAGCTTTCCGCTGGAAAAGACGTAACTCGTGGTTGGCGCCCGATATGTCCAAACATTTACTCGCCTTGGGTATACTTACCCGGAAATGTCCTTGCATGCAACTTGCAGCTCTTGAGGCGATATTCACGCTGGATTGGTTCGTTCTGATACAACTCTTATGCTTTCAAGAGGCATATCGCTCCATTGTCCCTGGATTCTACTGCGGTTCAGTCTTCTTCAAGCGACAAACGAACTCGAAACATCTTCTTCAGTATATCACCTAAGTGATGCTTTGTAGTGTACCCTGGGTATAAGACCAAAACTTGCACGCACCGCAACACGGGGTTTGACTCGAACGGAATAGCACCGAATGTAATCGTCTAAATAGACTAGTACTTAAGCAGTAGTTAGTTAGCAGTGAAGTAAGCTCAATCAGAAGGCCCCCAACACTCGGACTAACGCATAAGCACCTCTTCTGCGGAGTATTCACCAATGAGACAGTCAACCTGACGTTGTCTTCAAGTAGAGAGACGGATTGAAGCAGTCAGTTCCCTCGAACCATTCCAAACCACAACAGTCAGACCACTAAGAAGGTATTGCCGTATTGCTAATTTCTAGTACAAGCTGAGTCAAACACTGACAGCTTGGTCAGCCATAACATATTGTCAACAGGTGACTGCTACTGGGCATTTCGTGCTCATCTGTGCTTACCTTCAGGCGTGCGCACTGACAATCATTTTGCGGTGGAGTCAAGCTAAAACCCTTGCATTCAATACAGACCGAAAGAGGTCTAATACATATATTCGTACTGCAACAGAATGGGCATGCAGAACGGACGTGATAACGGGCTAAGGACTCCAGATGGCGAAGAGTGGTTTGACTCAGGCATGCGCCACATGACGGGTGGATCGGCAGCATCGGTTGAACCGACGGATCTCGCATCGAGCACGAAGTATGTGCTTCCTTCTAGATTTCACAACTTGGAGGCGACGCGTGCAAACTTCCACTTTTCCCGCTATAGTATACTTGCACATTTGCGCCCGGTATCACAGACTCTCATATATGCGCTCGGCAGCACAAACTTCCACATTTGTTCTCTACAGCGCAAACCTCTCGCATTCCCTCTCGTGTACGACTCGAGCACAGTGCACGAGCCAAACTACGAGGTTAACGACTCGTGTACACATTTGGACGGAACAGAACGCATTTGGACGGTCGAACGACGGGTGGACGCACTCACGGTTTGACACTTGACGGTGGACGGACGGCAGTGGTTGGGCGATGCTGACGACTTAGTGGACGGAGTACTGGTCAAGTGCAGTGGGAAGTGGACGGGCAGAGAATATGAAGTTCTCAAGTCGGCTGAAGGTTGCTGTGGTACAGGGTAGGCGCCCGAGGCGTACGCCCAAGTGACTAAGTACGGCGTCGCTGAAAGCTTTCAAACGCGCGAGCACTGGCAATACGTTTATTGAGGATTGTTAGTATAGTCTACGTAGCTGTCGACCTACACTTTTGGACGAACGATAATACAAATAGGTGGCGCTGTCAATGAGGCACGCACCGGCGTTGTGGCAGAAGTCCTGCTGCGAACGGCCAGACGGACTCCTGGACTTTGACTAGCGTTGAAGGACGATTAGTAACAACGTGCACTAACTGAAGACACGCT
This sequence comes from Phytophthora palmivora, assembly GCA_008079305.1. Classification (NCBI taxonomy): domain Eukaryota; phylum Oomycota; class Peronosporomycetes; order Peronosporales; family Peronosporaceae; genus Phytophthora; species Phytophthora palmivora. The sequence goes on from VOQZ01002038.1 coordinate 112,374, forward strand.
ACAGTACGTTCCAGCGTCAATGACAGTAGCGATAGATTCACTTTCGTCCATCATTGTTCTTACACGCGTCCAGAACACTTAGTTGTGGGACGGGGAGGGAGACAAATGTTACAATAGAAAATTTACATCAGTTCGGAGAATAAAGTATTGTTTTTAGAAAAAGCATTTTTATCTATTGGTTTTCAAACAAAGTACTTTTTAAAGCGACAATATTTTCATCCAATCAGATCGTGCTAACGGCAAAAGCCGCTTGAAGCCGCAGTCGACATGTTGCATCGGCATGTACGAAGCCCCTCGGCGTCTTCATCGTCTGAGAGCCCGACACACACTTCACCTTCTACCCAGTCTCCTCGTCGAGCTGCTTCTGCATCTGCCGAGGCTCTCGCTGCCTCGAACGGACCCGAATTGACCGAGAAACGAGCCGCTGTAAGTACGGAGGTTCTACACTCACAAGTTGTCGTGTTTGCGACGTCCGCGCTGGCTACAGAGCGGCAGGAAGCTCTAGACCGTCTCTATAACGTCCTAGTGACCGACCAGCAGGCTTCAGACGTTTCAGATGCCGACATAAAGCTGCTAAATGAGCGAGACACCAACACACTCGTCAGTGTGAGCGCCCAGAGACTGCGCAGCAGCTTCAGCCGCGCACTCGAGCTCTTCAATACTGGGAGATTTGACGGCAACGCCCATACCACATTCTTATTGGCTACTGAGAGTGAAGAGAGAGATGTGGTGTTGCAGATGCTGTATGTGCTGAGGGCGCTAGTGGTTGTGGGAGACAATGCCCAAGCTCTGCTGCTGGTGGGTGAGAGAATCCCATCCACTTTCGTGAAGGTGGTAAAGGCTCTAAGTGAAGGAGAGAAGCAAGATGTTGGAGAAATGGTGACGGTTATTTTGGACGTGCTGGCAATGCTCGTTATGTCGCCAGAAGTGGTGCAGGAGCTGAATGAAAGCAGCACATTGCATCGGATCTTTCACTTGTTTTTTCCTGATGATAACCTGCAGATGGGTGTCTTAAAGGTACGTTTTTAAAGTTATGTATTGTTTGCTTCTGGGCGTTGACATCTCCTTTGTGTGATGGTACGTCAGGTACTAGAGGCTATGATTCAAGGTCTGCAACCAACGCGATGGCGGTGGATGGTAAAACAATTCTACGAGGAGCGTTGCCTTTTAGACTTAGTCGACCATGCGAACGGAACAGCCGTGTTGGCGAAAGCTGTGTTGGTTACAGCATTGGCTCTGAGGCGGGCACTTACTGCAGGGTTACCAGATTTGCACAGGCAGGTACACGCAAACCGGCAGCGACATAAAATTCTTACTACCTTCGTGCAACTTTTTGAGTCCCGACAACGCGCAATTTGTGCAACAGATACAAAGCTACCATTGATAGGAGATATTCGGCAACATGACCAAGCTCTAGCAGATGCTGTTACGGAGTTGTGTTTATCGGGAAGTGAGGCCCCTCTTTCAAGGGGCAATATATACCAGAACAAAGCCTTCAAGCTGGCTCTTGCATCGGCAACACCCGCCACCGGAGAGTCATTATTTAATCCTGAAGCGTTTGGTCTGCTTTTAGACATTCTTGAGTATCTGCACCATTCGACAAAAGTGGAGAAAGGCCAGCAAAATGATAGTCAAGTTTATGATGATTTGGTAAACGACCGCGGGCGACTTGAGTGCTGCTATCTTCAAAAGCTCTGCCAAATAATCATGGCGTATCGGTACGACTACGAATTTGTGAGCGTAAGTACTCGAAATCTAGGCAATTATCTACTAATCTCGTAACTAATTGCTGCAAACTTGTGCTGTACAGAATACAAATGTGATTATAAGGGCTATCGAACAGCTAGATGACTACTCGGAAATGGCACAACATACCATTTTGTCTGTGCTCTCTGCAATTGCCGTTGAAACGAGGGTGATACCGTACGCCGAGCTTGCTGCTCTCGACGCATTCATTCGGAAGGTGAGTACCGGTAATTTCATTTTGAAAATTAGAATTTTGGCACAAATCAATATTAATCCAGTATGTGGTTGCCAGGAAACTTTCCAGAGGCATTCAATTCATGCATTTCTCGCATTTGTCGCTAATTTGCTTCGATTCGACGAACTATACCATGAAGTGCTGCATTCCGTTGGACTTATGAAAACGCTTGTGGCGCTATTTCTCGACCAGACTAATGTTGTTTGCGCAGGTGCAGGATCAACACAAATCAGAGTTGAATATCCAACTAGCACCAGACAGCCAAACGGTGAATTGGGCACATCAGCCAGTACTGATGAAAACCCGATTATGCCATTATTGGCATCACATTGCCATCAAAGGGCACGACAACGCGGTCTATGCCGTAAGGCTATAAGCCACATGGACTACCTAGCTCTCATCGACATCATGAAGTTATTTGCTGATGGGGTTGAGAGAGCTACTATGGATCAACAATATTTCGTACTCACATTCTGTGGAATACCAATGCTCGAGTGCATTTGCACTTTGATTGGAAACGCAACATTTCAGCTGGAAGCTCTTGCGTTGTGGACGTCGATCATCCGATTATCATTATTACTGCAGCAAGACGATACAATTATACGCAATGTAGTTAACAGTCTTTTACAAGCTGTTCGATATGTAACATTGGCAGTATACTTTCCTCAAGATGGCGACATCACGTTAGCATTTCCGGGAAATGTGATTGTGCTACAAAAATCCCTCGCGTACGTTGAGCTACTACTACGCCCAAAATCTGCTTGTACGAGGGAAACGTCACAATATGAAGAGAAAGTTATTTACATGAATGAGGCACGACGCGAGATCGAGTTTTCAGAGCATTGCTGGATTGTGATATTATTTTATCGCTTTTGGGAGTGTTATGTGCTGTGATGAAGAAGTGGGAGACTAACGCAATTTCTAAAGGTAGCGATGATGCCACTGTTTCGTCTTCTACTATAATGTTATCGTTGCAGTCCATTTTTTCTATTGTGACGGCAAATGCTGAAGCTGAGCAACTATTTTGCAGGTACGTAAGTCTAAATTTTCTTGTGATCCAACCACATCTTCTCCCTGACTATCAATTTGTCTAGCTCGATTTCGTTTGGATCCTTTGGTGACTTGATATGTAACGTATTGGATGCGTCAGTCAATATGACGGGGACAAATCCAGACTCTCCACACGGAGATAGGTCAGGGTCCTCCTCGCTAGTGGCTGCTTGTGTGTGGTATTGCGTTGGCTTCTCAGTGGGAAATTACGACATGATTTGTCAGGGCGAGAGATTCTTCTCAACTGCCACGCAAAATATGGATGAGTATTGTTCTGTTGCTTTGCGCCACCCCCAGTTATTTGCTATTGGGATTCAGATGTTGAGTCTGTGGGCAGATGAGCTTGATACCCATGCGACGCAGCAACTACTACATGCTTTCCTGCAAATATCAACATTGTACGTATCCGTTTCTTGAATGTTTGTCGTTTAGTTTTTCGTCGTAACTGCTGATCAAATGTGTTTATTCAGCTGTGGCAACTCTCATTCCCTCGCGTCGGCTAACACTTTGGAGATTTTACTAAGATCATTTAGTGCATCACCCCACAGCATCAAAACATCACGCAGACATCACGAGGGCATGCTTGCGCAATCATTGCTTTTGGAAAACAGTGTTTACCATCACACCATTGTTCGTATTATCGAAACCGTTGCGCTCGCTAGTATTTCTCTACCGGCTGCAGACTATTGGATTAAGATGCTGCTGTGTTTGTGTCATGAGCGGAGAAGAAAATCAAGGAAGATAGAGAACTCTTCTCATTTGCGCTCAATCAAAAGGAAACCAGTGGCTTCGCATACCTCTGCAAGACATACAAATGGGCTGTCAACGGAAATATCTGTGACCCCTATTTCGACATTGATGCGATTACTGGTAAAATTGACTTCAACAACTTTTGAGCGAACCAAGGGTACCCCTGCTATTGAGTTTGATGTATCGAAAGATGGATATGGTTGTCTTCAAATTCCCGATGTTAACGCTCGGTCGGCTTCTTCAATTGATCCTATTGGAACTACACCATCTTTATCAACCTTTTCCCACAATTCTAAAGTGTGGCCACCGCCGGATGGTTATTCAGTGATGGTTTGGTTTCGAGTCGATTCATTTGAGCGCAAGGATGAACGTGAAAAGCTCTACCGCGAGTGCTTCTTGTCTAACACGTGTATCCATTGTCGAAATAAAGTACAAGACGAATATGTGCTGAAATGCTCCCACAGAGCATGCCGGGGTTGCATTGAGGCACTTCTCAACAGTGGCGGTGAGTGTGTAGTTTGCAATCCGCCAATGTTCTATATCTTCAGATTTCGTTCAAGTGACGGAAAGTCGGTGAGTGAAGCATTTATAAAGGGTGGAAAGCTGTACATGCGCACGAGCTCGAATCGTGCGTCTGTCTACCAATTCACGCATACCCCAATCAAACCACGACATTGGCATCACGTGGTTTTCACTCACGCCAGACAGCGCTTCCAGTCCAGCATGGTTTCGTGCTACTTAAATGGGATTCTGCAGGAGAATGTAAAAATTTCGTACCCGTCTAGTATTACTGGCAATCAACCACTGAGTGGCTTGGTTGGTGTTCCGTCCCAAGCGCGTCGGTGCTCCAGTGCAAGATGGATTCTAGGCCCATTTTATTTGTTGGACTTGCCAATTTCTGGATCAGTAGTAAATGCGGTTTTCGCGGCGGGGCCATCCTATGATAAATTATTTTTGGTTCGTCTGGAAACAACGAAATTGGGGTCACGTTTGATCATCTGAGCATACCAAACATGGTTATGCTCGATTCATATATGTGGGACCCTGTCAGGTCATTGATTGAATCTGTCGATGTTGAGCGTGGGGGGCGCAACAAATTGCTCCGTCGGAGTCTATCTCTTGCTTCGGCGGCATCAAGTACAGCTGCTGCCATCGTTCAGGATATCAAGTCAAACACCAATGTGTTTGCTCGCATTCCTAGTGCGGCACCATTGATTCACGTTCCTATTCCGTCTGAGCGTATAGTGGTTACTTACTCGGCACGAAATGGTGTTGCAAAAGAACTATCAATTGTTCCCAATAGTAAGCTTGATGGGCGTCCAAGTGGACATCTTATGGGAGGAACGACGTTGTATGAAGCTGCAACCATGGCATCTGCCATGGTCGACGTTTGCAGTTCTGGGTGTCAAATCGCGTATGGGCTTCTTGATGTGGCCTCCACTGAGGAAGAAGTGGAATTAGCTCTCGACCTACTAAGGCTTACTATGGAAAGTAACTCGGTCAGCTTGGCAGCAATGGAAAACGACCACGGATATGGTGTAGTGAATTATTTACTGCATGAAAAGGTATCACTTCTGAGTGTCAAGTGCTTAGAGATTCTTTTCCGTATCGTTGGAGTTGACATTCAACTGGAGAAAGAAGGGCTGCTAGCAGAAAGTGTGACACACCGGTACGGAGATTATGCCATCCGAAATGTGCAAGCATTGCAGTATTTTATTTTGGACTATTCACTATGGCAGAAAGTGCCCGGAACAGATACAGCGAAGATACTTTTTTCAACGTTGTACTCATGTTTGGCTGCTGATGATGAGGCAATCCGTGAACGAAACCGAGCACAACTACAGTCGATGAGTTTCATTCGTCAGTTACTCTACGTGCTAATGGACCCGACTGTCACAAGCGATCTGTTACGAATAGTTGTGGATGTCGTGCTAGTTTGTTTGACAAGTCCAAGCCGTGATTCAACGGTGGAATCAAATTTTGCAGATGTAACGAGCTTTCTTGCAGCTACGTTATCTCAACGTTTTGGTCATTATCAGGGCGAAATTGTCGATGAAGAAATCAATGTGGAAGAAGCATTACACACCGCGGAAGATGATAAAAACGTCAAGTCTATCGACGAGCACTTCAAAATGCACACACTAGCAAGTCCTACCGGAAGACTTTGCCTTAGTCCCAGGGGATCTCAAAGATTGGATATAAATGCATGGGATGGAGAACAAAAAGTACCTGAACCTGGAGCACTAAAATCACCAAAAACACGTGTCGTCTCACACCAAGCTAAAATTCAGGAGCTTTTACTAGACGCATTACTGAAAGCGGTGCAAAAGCTTGAAGTCAAGGAAAACAGAGATAATGGCGAAGATCCTGACAACCCAAGCTGGGAGCAGGGTGTAAGTGGCGCCTCTGCCCTACCAACTGGGGGTAGCGCTTCGCGAAGGCAATTACCAACATCCTCACGTCTTACGGGTTTCCGCAAATATTTGGGTATGCGTTGGATCGAGTATTTCCTGTTCCCTGGCGATGAAACAGAGTTTTCATTCGGTATTACTCCATCAACAGTCATTGCAGCACTTAAATTGCTGTGTACTCTGCTTGGAAATCCACGTTACGAGAATGTATTTAAGAAAGAAGGTTACTATCGCTTGCTGGCTCAGGGTTTGCCGTGCAACCACAGCGCATTCAGTACTGTCTCCGTGAATGAAGAGGTGGTGCGCTTTCCGTTCCAAAAAATGTGGTATGCTCTATTTGGTGTCCTTCTAGGAGCCCCAATAGATGGAATGGCTGATGAAATGCATCTTGAAATTGAGTACCTCGGTAAGGATTTTGAAGTCAACATCCAACGAGATCGCGTCGTGAATCCCAGCATTCTGAATGTGATTATGGTTTTGCTTCGCCGTCATTTCAACGATCCAGTTGCTTTGGTGAGCACTATTGGAGAGGACTTCGTTAGTGATGAACCCCTTCAAGGTGTTAAAATTAAGCAAATAGGCATGGAGTCGTGTTTTCCATCGTCGCCTCCCTCAACCGAACAGGCCGATATTTTTCATGTTGAAGTGCTCGAGTTTCTCCAGCATATCTTTGAAAATATGGCAAGCTTACATAGTTTGTTCATTTCTGGAAATGAGAAAATGCGGCTGGAGTTCATAGAGGAATTGACCCGATTGATATGCGCAGCAGCGAGGGCTTACTTAGTTGACCACTATCCACACTCATATGAGACTATAACTCGAGTCTTGGAAGACAAGCAAGTTGCGCTCACCGAGTACAACATTGTTGTATGTCGAGCGGAGCTGGCAGAGGATACAGCATCGAAAGACTCAAGTGGAAGTGATCCCTTTTTACATCATTCCGTAGCGGCGGGTGGCTTGCGTCTATTGATTGCACTTTTGATGAAATTCCTGCTAGATGCTCCAAATGGCTTTGACCTCATTGAAGATTTTGTCGATGGCACGGTGAGTTCAGCGGTCATTCTTCCACCTTTACACAGTGGGCTACTGTTACGTTTTCAAAGTCTTGTTGTGATGGGGCTTATTGATCATATCCGTGGGAGATTTAACGATGACGAAATTTTGGTAAAACACAAATACTTCGGGGCAAATGTGCGCGATTTTGTGAAGTTTGTCATTGGGAAAATGCATAGTTGGCAGCGACCGCAGCATGGGGATGGTTGTCCACCAGCATTTGTTTGCTGTGGGCGAGCACATTTCATCGGTGGTCCGTCTCGCTTATTAGAGATGGTTTTGAAAATATTAACTGAGGCAAATGTTGGTGCAAATGGGCATGGGCCTCCTTCGCTGCCAGCGCCTTCGTCATTTGGCGGAATGCTTTCTGACAAGCTAAACAAAGGTAAGAAAAGAAGACCATTTCGACAACTAATGGGTCGAATGACCCGCTCTGCAGAACTTGAGAATCTATTGTCTGAGCTGTTTTCAGCGTTAAATGCTGTAATTTTACACGTCTTCCATGGCCGGGGTGCTGAAGTTGAAGATGAAGAACTGGAAGCTATGTTACAACAGATTCACATGCACCGCGAGGTTGTATTTGGATCACAAGTCAACCATGACAACACTTTTCTTGCTTGTTTGTGCAGGTATTTGCTGCAGCTGCTGGGTGACTCAAGCGTTCGTTCGCTTCAAGAAGCGGCAATGCATGTTTGGGTTGATGTCATGTCTTTCCAACGTACTTTTGTTAGCGAATTACTGACTGTTGAGATCCGGAAAAGTGGAGCACCACCTTATTCAGTGAATTTGATGAAAAATGGTTTTGACGTGCTGTTGGAGTGCGACACACCAGAAGTGAAGTGCATAGTGCAATCGCCGCCCTTTATCAAGTTTTTAAAGTGGCTTGAACTTGTTGGTCCTCCGTTAAAGGAGTTAGAAAATAACCTGGATCGTATTTTCATTAAAACCGTGGTGGACACAAAGGAAACTGTCCATGATATATGGTCTGCCTACCACAAGAAAGCAGCCCATCGGAGAACCAAGTATGAGAAGCAATTCGATGTTCGGTACGACTGGTTCTTATTAATGGAGAATGAATACATCGAGTCCCTACTGCGCTCACAACGTAGTGAGTTCCGTCGCCAGCTAAAGTGGAGACAAGATCGTGTGGACCGGCAGAAGTTTGTTGTGCGACAATGGGGAATCTTGCAGCTTGAGCTGGAACGAAACGTTCTAGGCGTTGCAAAAGAATGGTGCAATGAGAAGAGGGACATCTCGACCACCAATGGTAATCCCGTATTGATGACAGATATTGCCAATCAAAGCAGATACAACGTTGTATCTCCTTCTCGTGGGTACTACGCCTGGCGATTAGACTTCACAGAAGGCCATACCGAATGCGGAAACGCCTTTCGCGAATCGCTCTGTCTGCAGAGTCTACACATAATTTGTGCGACGAGGAGTCCTCTCCGTCATGCTTGCGTAGAAGAGGAAAAAAGCTAAAGCCAAGAAAATCGGTTGTTATATGCAGGGACGACGCAAATGGATCAGAACTACCTCAGCGCCGATTTTCGGAATCCGATATTGTCTTGCACACAATTCGATATAATTCGCCAAGTGAAACTACTTCGCTCAATACAACAAAGGATTACATGACGCGGCACCATTCCGGTGAAAATGTTGAAGTGCATTTCCGACCTTTTGCTACCAAGAGAGCACTTACCGCTAGTGCGTCATCTTTTGCCGTGCTAAACTCTCGTGAACGACTACGCAAGGGGTCATTTGAAGCCTTATTTACAAAATATGTAAAGTCTGAGAGAAAACCACCACGAAGTTTTCGCTTTAGTCGACTATCAGCCCGCCAAGAGAGTAACAATGATCAAGATGATAGTGCTGAAGAATCAGAAGAAAAGGCTGCCGGTGAAGAGAGTTCAGCTATTTCTGAAAGTACGATAGCTTGTGGTGCTACACCAGGAATGGAAGAAGTTGTTGATGAGAAATTGCGGCCGCTTTTGATGCCTGGAGACGAAATTACTGATATCTACGATTGCTTGCGAATTGACGGCATGGACTCTTGTCCTGGAGTATTTTTGTTGTGCAACGATCATGTGTATATTGTGGACAATTACCAACGACAATTGGTTTCGCTAAACGATATTGGAAATGATCTCGTAAAACAGAACTCCCAATTCCGCGTGACAGAGGTTCCACCGGGATCCACAACGTTGCTGGAGCGTCGCCTAAGTTGGCGTCTCCAGGAATCTCCCCACCACTCTCAAGCACCTGTCTTAAGGGCAAGAGACATTCACCAGTGTCGGTTTTGGGCTTATGAAGACATTACAGAACTTCATAAGCGCAGATATCAGCTCCGACATGTTGCCCTCGAGATTTTTGCAAATGATGGTAGAAATTATTTGGTAAGTTTGCGGTTATCGCAGCACGCTTCTATAGTACATGCAACTTAACTTGATGCCGTATTTTCTGCAGGTTACCCTTGAGTCACCGGAACATCGAGAACGCGTATTTCATGCACTCTTGAGCAAGTGTCCTAATGTCCAGGGGGCAGCCAGTGGACTAGATGGCGTATCGGGAGGAGGTGATTTGTATTCACAATTACGCAAACTACTACGCAATAGCATGACAGAGCGCTGGGTCCAAGGCGATATATCGAACTTTGCCTACCTCATGCACCTCAATACACTGGCGGGAAGGTCGTATAATGACCTCACGCAATACCCCGTGTTTCCGTGGGTCTTAGCTGATTACGATTCTGAGATCTTGGATCTTGGTGACCCAATTGTGTACCGAGATTTAAGCAAGCCGATGGGAGCGCTTCGACGTGAAGAAGAGTTTCGAGCTCGCTATGATGGCTTGATGGAATCACTTGGAACTGCAGACGACGAAGATGTAGTAGATCACCCGCTTAGTTCCCGGCCATTTCATTATGGCACGCACTATTCGTCCGCTGGTATTACACTCCACTATTTGATGCGCCTCGAGCCATTCACATCTCACTTTCGACGTCTTCACGGCGGGAAGTTTGACCACGCTGACAGATTATTCACGAGTATTGGTGGCGCCTGGAAGAGTTCTGCAGGTTTTGAAGGCGCTCAAAATGGAACCCAAGATGTAAAGGAACTCATTCCCGAATTCTTTTACTTGCCAGAATTCCTCGAGAATGTGAACGAATGTGTATTTGGTACAAGTCAGAAAGGGGTAGTTGTAGGAGATGTGGAACTACCCCCTTGGGCCAATGGATCACCTACGGAGTTTGTGCGGCTAAACCGTGCAGCACTGGAAAGTCCGTATGTGTCAGCAAATTTGCATCATTGGATCGACTTGATATTTGGGTTCAAGCAGCAAGGCTCAGCGGCAGTAGAAGCTTGTAACGTCTTTTACCATCTGACGTATGAAGGATCAGTAGACTTGGATGCTATAACGGACGCATCAACCAAGCGTGCCATACTTGATCAAATTACGGAGTTTGGGCAAACTCCATCACAACTTTTTCGTACCCCACATCCAGTCCGAGCAGTCTCTGCCTCGGTGAATAGCAACGTTATATCGAATAGTTCGCTGTATGGAGGCTCGCCGGGGCCTTCATCAGGAATCAACAGTGCTCCAGGTGAAACCAGCACAAGTAATGGACACAGCGGTCGAGTTGCTACTTCCCCCGGGACTACCCGCGCTGCGCTTGCCAGCTCCTTTCTCGAAGGAGGAGAAATTATCACACGGATGCAAACAATGTTGTCAAGTGGTCCAGCACTTAATGGGACATTTATTGGGGAGAAAGAAGCAACGCCCTCCCCTGTTCTCGAGAACTCGGCGTTGTTACAGCAGGATCCGCGACGACAGGTTCCAATGAACCCACTGCTAGCGTTTTACCGACGTGGACAACAGACTTCAGTCTTGAGTCCCAGTAGCGGTACCAATATTCATCATATCGCATGGACTAGCGGAGGAGTTGGGCGTGAAGAAAAGGTAGTTGCTGTGGGTCCAAAGTGTCTATTGATCCCACCACGTAACAACGAATACCTTGCGTGGGGCTTTCAAGATCGTTCTGTGAAGGTTGTCTCGGCTGGTTCCACGGAGATTGGTGGTCATGGGAGCGACTCCAAAGTCATTGCATGCCTAGAGTTGGATGTGGATATCGATGTGGCAACGATCACCACTGATGGTCGTATCGTGATCACGAGCACTCCAGGTTTGCCTGTGATGCGCATGTGGCGATTTAATTCGGCGCGGCGCTCTCTGGCAGCTTCCTTTGCTGCAGTATCTGGTTCTTCTGCTGCAGCAGCAACATCGTCCTCAGCTGCAGCAGTAGCGACGTCATTGGCAGCCGCGTCAGCATTGAGCGCACCACATCGACGTCGTACATACACTACGATGGGACCATCCAGCACTCGATCACTCACATTAGTCGGTTCAATTGCCACACCAACGCACCAGCAACGCATAACAGCGCTACAAGCGAGTCGATCTTACAGTGTCCTTGTAAGCGGTTGTGCTGGTGGTGTTGCCGTACTCTGGGACCTTAATCGTCGCCGATTCATCCGTCAGCTTCCACCGCTACGCGGACGTGATGATACTCAAGGCAGAGCGGTAAGTATCACTGCAATATGCATCAACGAGGTAACGGGCGATATAGTCGTCGCAGCTGACTCGACTTTCGGCGTGTACAACATCAACGGAGTCCTTCACGTGTGCTTGGATGACAGTGTCGTTGTATTCCAGGACCCAGCTGCACTCTCTCCAGTCTTTATCACCTCGCTGGCAGTGAACCGCGGTGAATCGTGCGAGTGGGGCCCCGAAAAGCACGTTGTGACTGGCCACGCTGACGGCACTCTTTGTGTCTGGGCGTACTCGCAAGCGGGAGGTCGGGATCAGACTGAGCAGTGTCAAAGGAACCGACGCAAGGACGAATGGATCATCGAGTTGCAAGGGCGACACAAAGTGACACCAAGCAGCGCTATCACAGCTGTCTGCGTCACTCCAGACAAACGCAAACTTTTCACAGGCACACAAGACGGTCAACTTTCCGTATGGACCGCTTCCTTATCTAATGCGTCTCCACCAGTGTCTCGCTAACCTTGTAAAACTTCAACGCAAGGGAAACTATGCGAGTGGTATCACATATTTTTCGAGATACTCGACAATTGGACACGAAAGCACATGCTCCACAAGAAAAAGACGCAGCTATTCAAATGCGCAAACACTTTTCATCGGTCACAAGGCATTTAGTCATTCCGCTAAGAATACCCTCGAGTCGTGACCATGTTGCGCCGTTCAACTCTCTCGTGTCTGGCTGCTGTGCGCCGTCTATCAACGCAGTCGCCCAATTATCGCCGCATGATCCTCGAGTCGCGTGTATACGATGTGGCGGAGCAGACCCCGTTACAGGAGGCACCGGCCTTGTCGCACGCACTGCAGAACCGCGTGTTGCTCAAACGCGAGGACCTGCAGCCCGTTTTCAGCTTCAAAATTCGCGGTGCCTACAACAAAATGGCTAGTTTATCAGCCGAGGAGAAGGCGGCCGGCTGTGTATGTTGCTCGGCTGGCAACCACGCACAAGGTGTGGCACTGTCGGCTCGCAAATTGGGAGTTCGTGCTAAGATTGTCATGCCGCTGGCTACACCTGATATCAAGGTGAATGCTGTGCGTCACCATGGTGGCGAGTTCGTGGATATTGTTCTTCATGGTAAAACCTTCGACGATGCTGCTGCTGAAGCTCGGAGATTGGTGCAGGAGGAGAAACTCACGATGATCCTACCTTTTGACGACCCGTACGTCATCGCTGGACAGGGAACTATTGGCATGGAGATTTTGCAACAAACTAGTGGATCTGAGAAGCTGGATGCTATCTTCGTGGCGTCAGGAGGAGGCGGTATGATCGCAGGAATTGCAGCTTGGGTCAAGCAGATTCGGCCCAGCGTCAAGATTATTGGTGTCGAAGCGGCCGATGCTGCTGGCATGACGGCGTCGCTGGCAGCTGGAAAGGTTGTTGAGCTCGATCATGTCGGATTGTTTGCTGATGGGGCGGCGGTCAAGAAGGTAGGAACTGAGACGTTCCGAGTGTGCGCGGAGTACGTGGACGAGATGGTGACAGTGTCGACAGATGAGATCTGCGCTGCTATCAAGGCGGGGTTCAATGATACCCGTGCGATTCTCGAGCCGGCAGGTGTGCTGTCCATTGCAGGTATGACGCAGTACGCCAAGACGCGTGGACTTTCGGGCTGCCAGTTTGTCGCTGTCACGTCTGGTGCCAACATCGACTTTGCTCGTCTGCGCTTCGTGTCTGAGCGTGCGGACTCACTTGAGAGGCTACTTGCTGTTGAAATCGAAGAGAACCCAGGCTCCTTCCTGCGCCTCAATCGCCGGTTAGATGCTGCGGGTGTTCGTATTACCGAGTTCAGCTACCGCTACAATGACGCTGAGAAAGCACGTGTGCACTTGTCCTTCCACTCACCGAGTGCTGAACACGCTGCTGCTGCTATTCGCGAGCTACAGGAGGAAGAGTCTCCGCTGGGCTTCGCACACGGTGGTGCTTATCAAGTGCTGGATCTATCGGATAACGAGCTAGCCAAGGTACACACGCGATATCTCGCTGGTGGCCGAGCACGTGGTGATGTTCAAAACGAGCGGCTGTACCGCTTCGAGTTTCCGGATCGTCCACGCGCGCTAGCGACGTTCTTGGAGGCACTACAGAGTTCGTGGAACATAAGTCTATTTCACTACCGGAACCACGGCGCCGATGTTGGGCGGGTACTTGTGGGTTTCCAGGTTCCTGAAAGAGACCTTGAACGCTTCCAAACATTCCTAAACCAGTTGGCCTATGTCTTCCACGAAGAAACGGACAATCAAATGTACCAGGAGTTCATGCTCTAAGCGAGAATGAAAAAACGATTGCATAGAAAACTTGAAACGAGAAGTGTAGTGCTCTTCATCGATCGATTTAATTGTAACTTCATCAGTAGATCAGATCACGGAAACCAACAGAATGATTAACGGAAATACTAAGCAATACGCAGCGATCGATAAAACTGATGCGACGTAGCGAAGCTAACTAAGCTGAGTTCGCTTGACTATGACTACCTGTAGCCGACTACTGTAGAGGTAGATGCAAGAACGCAGCTCCATTGTCAGCAAAAGGAGACAAACGTTCCGCAAACACACCACTCTAATCCGAGTCAGAGTCGGAGTCGTCCAGGAGCTCAAACGCGTTGGTCGTCTTCGCTGGCGCCGGTGCCGACATTTTCGTCGTAGGAGGCTCCGTACGCTTCGAGCGAGGCTCCGCTTTTCGTGTTGTGGCAACCTCCTTTGTCGGGGCACCACGACCACCAACTGGGCGACGGTCGCCGCGGCCGCGTCCACGTCCACCACGGAAGCTATCATCATGACTGCCCTTGCGAGTCAGCACTACAGCCTCAGCTTTAGCCTTCGCCTTGGCTTCCTTCTCCTCCTTGGCCTTTGTCTTGCGCTCAAGGTCGAGAGCCTTCTTGCGCTCGAGATAGGCCTGTTCATCACGTGGCTTCGCGTCTCCAAAGATGTTTGGTTTGTGCGCCTCTGAGTCTTTCTTCTCAGTGGAAGTGGTGCGCGGTAAAAGCGTCAAACGTTGACGCTCCCGAGGCACATCATCGCGTCGGTCGTGGCTTTGGCTGCATCACGAGATCAGCAAATGAAATTCAGTACATCACCCCACCAGCAGATCCATTAAACACGCACCGGCGATCATTGCGCTTCTCGAAAGAGCCGTTGTCACGTGGTTTGCGCTCACGTTCACGGTCCAGTGCCACATCCATCTTGACATGACGACCATCCAAGTTACGCCCGTCCAGATCCAGCGCCTGCACAAGATGTTCCTTCTCGTAAAACTCCACATATGCAAAGCCCTTCGGTCGGTTCTCGTAGTCACGTGGGAAACGGATATCCTTGATGCCGTCCGGACCGATAAAGTCTGCCAGATCGTCCTCCGTTAGACGGAAAGACAGGTTGCCCACGAAAAGCTGCAGCATAAGACGTCAGTTTAGCACTAACTCCATGTCAACTAGAGTCTCACCTTCCACGGACCGACGTCTGGCACGGGGTTCTTAGGACGCTCCTCACGGGGCTCACGACGACGGTCCTCGTAACCTCCGCGACGGTCTCCGTACCCTCGACGGTCCTCACGGTCGTAACCTCCTCGACGTGGCTCTGATGAATGCAAAGAGTGCTGTCAATAGTGACGCAATCATTAAGTTGCTGGAGTGGAGAAGTTACCGTCGCGTTGTTGCTCGTGGTGCTGAATTTCTTCCTCCTCAATGGGCTGTGGCGTCTCCGTCCTATTGAGAAGCAGCATGGGAAGTTTAGACACGTGGCAATGAACGGGTAACGTAGTGACTTACGGTGCAATCTTGGGCAGAGGCTGGAAGTCCACGTCGTCGTCGTCGGCCCACGAGCTGGTGGCGCGTGCGAAGCCCAAATTCTGTGCCATGCTGCTTGATGCTCTTGTGGTTTGTCTGGTTGGTTTGTTCTGTTGGATTGAGGCGTATCAAACAGGAGGGAGGTCGTGATAACAGTTATGAAAACAAAATAGATTTGATTATGGATGTTAGGGGTGACACCCCTCCGCTCGAATATCTGTTGTGTGTCGCGCCTTCTATGTCGCAATAGCATTTGAAAGCGTGTTGATACTATTACCGGTATACACATTGCTACCCTGTGTGCGATACATCAAGACTACATCAATTCTGCCTTTTTAGACCAATCATAAGCCAGTAAACATACGAGTTCCACCACCAATCAAACGCGGCCAATCATAGTGGACTGCACAGACACAGCGTAACCAGTCGACGTAGGTAGGTAGCAATGGCAGGTGGTGGCAAGATCATCAAGAACACAGCGGGCAAGCAGGCTCTACGGGCCAACAAGAAGGTCACCAAGCAGGCTGCCAAGCAGAGTCGCAAGGTCACGAGTGTGGCCAAGCCCAAGCGCGTCAAGGCTCATGTGCAGCGTGCCATCAAGGCCAAGGAGCCTAAACTCGTGGAAAACACCAAGAATCTGCTGGTTATGCGCGGCAACAAGACGAGCGAGGAAGTGAACGAACTGCTGCGCGACCTGCGCATGATCAAGGCGCCATTCGCCAAGTTTATGGGCAAGAAGAACGACATCCACGTGTTTGACGACGAAAACAAGGTGGAATTCCTCACGCAGAAGAACGACGCCAGTCTTTTCCTCATTGGCAGCAGCACCAAGAAACGTCCGAACAATCTCGTGTTCGGTCGCACCTTTGATGGCCACATTTTGGACGTCATGGAGTTCGGGTTCTCTAACTTTAAGGCTATCAGTGCCTTTAAATGCAAGAGCAAGAAGGCTCCTGGTTCCAAGCCTAGCTTCGTGTTCACTGGAGACCAGTGGGAGAGTGTGGAGGCCTTTATGAAGCTCAAGAACATTCTGTTGGACACGTTCCGAGGCACGATCGTGCAGAGCGTGAATGTCAAGGGTCTGGACCATGTTATCGTGTGCACGGCCTGGAAGGAGAAGGTGTTCTTCCGTTCGTACTCGATCGACTTCAAAAGGGCGACGAGTCCCACCCGCGTGTGGAGCTTGACGAAATGGGACCGCGTTTCGACCTGGAGTTCCGTCGCACCAAATTCGCGTCGGCTGACTTGATGAAGGCTGCCACCAAAAAGCCCAAGGGTCTGGCACCCAAGAAGATTAAGAACATCTCTCGCGACGAGCTTACGGGTGATAAGTTGGGCCGCATTCACATGGACCACCAGGATATTTACTCGATGCAGAGCCGCCGGGTGAAGGCGCTGCGCAAAACGCCTGCCGACCTTAAAAACAGCAAGAACGCCGAGGACGCTGGCGATGATGAGGGAGGCATTGAGATGGAAGACTAATGTATAGATCATGACTAGCTTTTAGACAAACAAGGTGTTTGCTTTTTGACAACACAAGCAGGCCACACATGTGTAACTTGTTCGTGCTTACAGTTTCGATGCATGTCCAACAACGCCCACGCCGATTCGTTAAAGGGGTCAGTGAAAAGCTTTCGTCTTCGGAGTGTCTTGACTGTTCTGAGCATCTAGTGCAACAACTTCGTCAGGTGATTGAAGTCTGTTACGAACAGATCTGCTCCCTGTTTGACGACGTCACGGGTGACAACACCTCCGAATCCAACGAACAGGTCGGCAGGCGGACGCGCCTGAAGATCCGTGACGCCATCGCCAACCATTGCGATCTTCTCGTAGCCGTGAATCCTTTTGATACTAAAGACAGTAAAATAATGTCAGCGACAAATAAGCGTATATCCGTAGTTGAACAGACAAACGTACACGTCAATGGCTTGAGCCTTGCCACCATCGCGCGACGTAAGCTCGCATCGTCGAAGCCAGCGTAGTTTCCATTGTCATCGAAGAAGATGGTGTTGGCGTAAATGCTGGAGAGAGGGATGCCCACCTCCTCTGCAACGGGTTCAATCATGAGACGGAAGCCACCCGACACGAGGAACACGGCAATGCCCTTGTCCTGCAGCGTCGCCATGAGTTTCTTGATGCCTGAACACAACATCTATGAGTTCGAATGAACCACGCCAACACAACCACTTCGTACCCGGTGTGAACTTGGGTGGATGTTTCTGTAAGCAGTTCTGGATATCTTGTCTCGATGGCTTAATGATGTCCAGCCGGGCCGCAAGCGCGTCTTCGAACTTGACATTTCCATTCATGGCCCTATTCATGTGCACAGCATGAGTCATCCACTTCAACGCTCTCCTTTATAGCGACATACTTAGTGGTCCACTCCTGGACAGCCTTGCCCGCACCGCAGTGCTCGGCCAGCACATCGATACCTTCATCTTCACACACAGTGCTGTCAACGTCAAAGCACACAGCGCCCACGGACCGCCAGATGTCGCTCGCGGTCTCAGGCTGCGCTGAAGACGTGAAGCGATCCAGCACGGAGAGCGCGCGCGATTGGCGCTAGTCCATACAGTTATAGAGCAGTAGTTGCATACGAGTTAGTTGGCCGGTTGGTTGCCGAATGTCAGCGATAAGATCGCAATCTCCCTCTGTAATGAGCTCGCCTCGTATCCGCAAGCTGCGAGGCAGAGCGAGGGAGACAGGCACGACGGGATAGACTGGTATATATTGTGTGGTGCTTACCGGAGTGGCCACGGAGCGGGTGAACTTGGTCAAGCGGTGCACGAGCATTGCTATGAGGAGGTCGAAGTTGTGTGTGGGCCAAACACGCACGATGGTGAGCTATCGGCACCTGACGACTGTGTACTATTTTGTTCGATTTGTACATAGATTAGTATTATGTTCACAACTTTTGTGTAGCAAATTTTCGGTGCTTGCAACACCGAATTTCGGTGCCTTTAGCCGCATCCGTTGGAGAGATGGCTACATTCGCATAAGCAAGTTGCCTTTTGCGAGAACGAGCAAAGCGAGCTTCTGGAGCTTCGCTCAGCCGGCCGGCGTGTCTCAAACAGCTGCGCTGGACACAGACTGAGTTCGAAGAACGCCGGTGGGAATCTCTGCGAGGAATCGTCGGTTGTATGTTGCTGAGGATCCATTGACTTTGGGGCTCAAGGTCAATCAATCTCACCTTATGGATTCTGACGGGCAAGACAAGTTCGGCTTGGAAGTGTGCGTTCAATTTATTTCTGCAATGTGCATTATAGTTCTACAGCAAACGCCTTCAACTCCAACATGCAAACATATCCGATAATAGTGCACTAGTGGGAAGCAGCTTGTTGCTCCCACTCGGCAATGTTCTTCTCGATGCCGTTCACGAGCTCATTCACATCCAGCCACGGGATGTTGTTGAGCGTCACGATAGCCGGGAGAGCCATTTTCTTGAGGAAACACACCTGACTGCACAGAAAGCCCTCGTACGACCATTGCTCGCGAAAGCAGAACGACGGACTCACGCCATGCTGCTCGCGTGCGTCCAGTTCACCCTGCTTGTAGTGCTCGTCATTGAGGCGGAACACCCATTCTGGTGGTTCGCGAACGGCTTCATTGTCTGGCTGATGTCGCTCACATGCATGGCGATGCGCAACGCGCGCACCTGCAGACTCTGGGGAAGGACTGTGTCCTCCTCGAGCATCTTCCACTCCTCAGCTGTCGTGTCGTTAATCTCAGCGAGCAGCTCGGGTTGATAAATAAGAGCTGTCGCCGAAATAGTCTCACGAATGACCTCGAGCACCTGTTCCTGGTGATCTGGCGACATCTTCGACAGGATGCCGAACTTGGGGTCCACGACCGCATGCAAGGCCAGGTCCATGTGTTTGGACTCCATCGGAGCCTTAGTAGGGTACTTCTGAGCAATGGGGTGGTTGGTCTTGATCAGAAAGTCGTTGGTCAATCCAACGTGCTCCACGTCGTGCATCACCGCCGCCAGCAGGGCACCGACTTGGTTGTGGGGAGAAATCTTCTCCCCGAGACTTGTGTTCCAAAGGATCATAAAGAGCGTGTGCATCACGTCCGCGGCATGGGTAGCATTGTGGAACGGCATGTTGCCGTCGTAGCGTTCCTGAATATGCCTCAAAAAGCTCGGTAGAACACTGAGGTCCACGAACTCCTCACCACAGTCAATACTCTCGAAGATGAGCATGCCGACAAATACCACCACATTACCCGGCATGCACTCCTCCAGAGCAATAACATCGAGCTCAGGAGTGCCGAAAGAGGACTTGACGATCTGCACAACTTGATCCATGTACTGGTCTGGTACCTCGCAGCGAATGCAGATCTGACGAATCTCCACTTCACAGAAGATCTCGCTTGGGTGGCCGCGTTTCCTCGATGTCGGAGTCGCAGACATCACTTCATTCAGATCGCCAAAGCTTAAGGCCTCGTCTTCATCAATGTCATCCCATGAAAGTGTCGTTTGGTGCTCTCCACTGCTATGCCGAGATACAATGACATTGAGCTTTGTTCGCATGGCCGCCGGTGTCGGTACTGACCGCCGGTAGTACGCCTGCGTAAGGCGTGCGCGGTCAAAGGCCATACTGCGGCGTCGAATGCCGGCCGAGACCGACTTTAAATAGGAAGCTAAGGTTTTAATCTTGGCTTCGATTGCGACAGTCGTCGGGAACCTGGTGGTCGTCATCGACGACGGGTCCTGCTTCTCGTACATGTAGTCACTGCCGCCCACAGGACTCGCGCGTACGTCCGCCGCGGACTTGTTCACCGGGATGTGCATTTCGTTCCCGAGCTTCAGCTCGAATCTGTCCATGTCGACATCCACTGTCGTGGGGTCCTCCTCGTACACGAAGCCGGAAGTCACTGAGGCGGAGGATGTTGTGGGTGCCGATGAGGACGAGGAAGAAGGGGCGGCGATCACGACCGCCTGGGGTTTTCGGGTCAAAAGGTGATCCATGCGTCGAGTCATGAAGGCTCGCTCTGTAGTAGTCTGAAGCGATCGACCTGCACCTGCTCTGTGTGTGTGTGTGTATTAACTGACAACTACCGCCGACGCTGCCGTTCACTGCTGAGCCGCCCGCACTCCGACGCCCACTACCTGTCCGTTGTGTTACTCGTCCCTGCAAGACTGAAAATGGCATCGAGGCCCATCGCGCGCACGCAGCCTGGAAACCTCGCACGGCTCTCGCCCGCTTTCTGGGCAGCTTGGAAGTGTCTCACTAGGGCGAGAGGGCGCCAATGCCGCGTGATTGTATTGGGTGAAGTTCGTAAGCTCGGGGGGACGCTCTAGAACATCCGTTTCGAGGCCCTGGTTATAGTGACTGCTTTTTCCGGCGCGCGTAACGTTTTGGGACAATTGTGGCGTGTGGTTTTGACTGGAGTTGACTATGGCGGCGTATCCAGACAGCTCAAGTGCAGCGAGAGCTTGGAGAGGCGTTTGGAGGCGTTTGACGGTCAAGTTGGCGGCGTCGTCACTCCATGGAGGCGCGGCGGAATGCTAGGTGGCAGGCCTAGCGCCAAGGTGCGGCCGCCGCAGGCAACATCAGCACGTCACTGTCCTGCTGCTTCGAGGAGACCAGAGGGAGAGGCTTGGGTTTTCTGTTTCTTTTTTTCGCGGCGGCATGACAGCGTAACTGCAACCTGTGGCAACCTTCGCGCGACGATGCCCTGCTCACAACTTGTGGCCGTGCAAGCTGCAGCGTGAAGTTGGGACCAGGTTTCAGGCGCGCTCGGTTGAAATTCAATTTGAATGGCCGCAATTGAACACGTAGAGACTCACTCCATCAGCACAAGTCGGCGAGTGGGGAAACGCGGGCGGCAGCCGCGTCTGCCTGAGCCATGAGGTGAATCTATCCAAAGGGCAGCAGAACCGGTCCGGCGCCGACGAAAACGTGGCGGCAAGGTGCGGTACGTGCCTGCCGTGATCGCTGCGATCGTACAGACGAGTTGGGTGGCTGCACACCGCAGCACTGTTGTTTGCGGTGAACACGGTTTCCAACGAATGGCGATCATATTGACTAACTTCGCACCGAGGACAGGCAGCGAGCGCCATGCGGTCATTTTGACCGCACCGAGCTACGATCGACATGTAGCCAGCCAAAATGAACTGGCGAGTGGGTCCCTCCTCAAAGCGATATAAGGGGGATGCGCACGGGTTAGGGTGTTTCGTCTCGACAAGAGTGGAATGATGTGAACCACGCACCGAGCACATCAGATGTACACCACCCTAGATATTGCCGTCATCAGCGCCTCTGCAGGAAGCGGACACAACGCTTCACGTCATGTCTGGACATACATCAAGTTGTAGATGATGGGCCGCCATTGGGCGGGGGAAAGCACTAATACTAGCTGGAAATTCCAGCCTGGAATCAACGCACATCGAAGTATACAAAAGCAGGAAAGGCTCGGAATGATGACTTCAAGTTGCCCATCTCCCTTTGTTTCGTTAAGTGATTGTGTGACCACACAGTTAACAAAGTGTGGTCCACATGTATCCACCTTGAAGAGTCGTTCAAAGCTTTGAACTCCGATGGCGCCGAGCGTGGATCTTCCTCCCAAGGCGCGAGAAGCCGGTGCTGCTTCAACGACCAACCAAGGAGAGATCGATCTGTCCTCTCCGCTGTTTAATGCTGCTCGGTATCTAGCCGTCAAACATGCGGTGCGAGTTTAGTCTTCGCTTTTTGCCATCGCAGACACTAACCGATCTTGTTTCAAATAGACCACGAGCTTCTCGGAGCTGCAGAGTGCGCTTACAGAGTTACGCAAGACCACGTCGGACAAGACTGCGCAGCTTAAAGCTCTAGTGAGCGCACACTTCGATCAGTATTTGAGTGTCATGAGGCTGTTCGAACCTTGGCCGCTGATGTGAGTGCACATCAGAAAGAAACTGAGGCGTTGGTGGGGGACATGCAGAACCTGAATCGCGTGGCAGACGCCTCGCTGGCTGTGATGCTGCAGCGTGCGCGGGAACAGCGGCGTATTCGCCACACGCTGGCGGTGCTTGCACGCCTGAGGCCCATTCTAGAGCTGACCAGCAAGATGAAGGCCAGTCTGCGCATCCACGACTACGATACGCTGGCGGTCGACTACGCGAGGCTAAAACATCAGAGCAGCAAGATCGCGAACCTTGCCGCCCCACTGAAACGTGTGGTGGGCGCCGGTCATGAGATCGCAGCTACTGCCAATGAGGAGTTGCTCCGAAAACTGGAGGATATGTCAGCATCCGTAGTTGATCAAGTACGTTCCGGAGGTGCATTGCAAAGATCGTTGACTGATGTTTCTAATCTGTGGTTTTAGAAGCGCGCGATCGAAGTGTTATCTGCGTTGGGGCTCGTGGAGAAGCCCATACTTACCTGTCTCACTAAGCAATTCGGGTGTCTTGAGTGCAAACTGACGGAAGTAGACGCACAAGTCGATACCAACCAGAT
This sequence comes from Phytophthora palmivora, assembly GCA_008079305.1. Lineage (NCBI taxonomy): Eukaryota > Oomycota > Peronosporomycetes > Peronosporales > Peronosporaceae > Phytophthora > Phytophthora palmivora. Next base: position 135,436 of record VOQZ01002038.1, read on the forward strand.
TACCAGTGAGGATGTAATGAAAGAATGCGTTGCAGTCGCGACCCGATTTCGGAACGGATTATGGGGCTTCATTTGCGAGCTATTCAAAACCCCAGCAGGAAGCGCTGCAGCAACCAATAATGCCATCACGTCTGTCGAGGCTGAGCGTGTGCAGCAACAAGCGTGGAATATCTTGTCCAAATGTACTGGTTTGCTGGAGCGACACGCGTCACCGCCGTCTGCACTGCGGCTCAAGCTACTGACAGAAGCCTTCCGACAGTTTCGATGCCTCAAGAAATGTCCTAATGCTGCGACTCTCAACGCCAATATTGAGCAGCTTAACGAGACCTTCTGTAATAATTCCGGACAACTGTCACGCTTGGATTCCTGGAGCACGTGTGTCAGTCTGCGTGTTCGGAGTTAATTGCAGAGTATTTTGAACCAGTGGTGACAGCACTTCCATCGTTTTCCAGCGAAATCACCCTGGGAATACCCAACACAACTACTCTCTCTCAGGTGACAGTGCCGGCCGAATCACGAACGAATGTTCAGCGCGTGATCGTTGAGGCTCGACAAGCGTTCGATGTCATCAGGAATGCATCTACCATATCATCTGAGTCTAAGATTCTACTGCATCGGCCAATGGTCTTTACCACATGTGCCACCGACGTATTGCAACGCTGGAAAGGTATTTGGCAAGACGTTGGCCAGGTGTTGTTGGATGTGCTAGATATTGCAGGTCAAACCGGCACTCACATGAGCGGTGGAATTTCTACCACGTCATCTACAGATGCTGACTTGGATTTTCACTTTCGAGCGCAGCTTGTTCAAGCTCTGGAGAAGCACTTGCGCGACATGTTGTCTGAGTTCCTAGACAAAGTGGTGACTGCATTTACTGCCGAGATTACCCCACCGATTCCAGTGGCTACTTCTAGTGGTGGTGGTGCACGAGTATGCATTTTACTCGCGATAGTCGCGAACTGCGTCGAGTTGCGTGAAAAATGCCTTCGCATCGTCGACGGGTGGGTAGCACAACTAAAATATGGCAACATTGATGAAGACGCTTGCAATAGCGTGCTAGAGCATGGTCGTGCAGCAACTTCCGGTACTCGTGCTCTCTCCAACATCGTGCAGAATGTGGAGATCAAATGCATGGACATCTACTCATCCGCACATGCAGGACCACTCCAACGAATCCTTCGTGCAGGAGCGGGAGAAGAACCATTCCAACCGCACAATGGCAGTAGTAGTAGCAACAGACACAGCTCTCGGACCAGCCGTACTAATAGCGGGCGATTTCCGGCACCGGTGTCATTACAGACTGCAGCGACTAATTCGGTTTCGACTGCTGTGCCATCGGATCCGCGTCAGTACGTTTTTAACGTTCTCCTGCAGCTGATCACACTGCGTAGTGAGGTCGAAATGAGCGTGGGGGGATACCCACAATGCTGGGATTACATCCGTTGTGTGACGGATCCGTTAACTGCCGCGTTAGCTGATTTCCTCCAGACCTCTGTACGTAATCTGGATGGAACCACCCCATCGCCTTTGGAGGAGTGGAAGCGATGTCATGTAAGTACCAAGCGGAACGTGTGTTGCAATCGTTCTGATGCTTTTTCTTGTATTGCTGCAGTTGCTTGTTGAAGCGCGTTTCTTTCAGTTGGCATGAGTGATCTCATGGCGGAGAGCACCAAGCAGCAACTCGAAGATGTGGAGAAGGAGCTCTCTGGAGAGCAGGCGACAGGCTCTGGTCATCTCTCGCTGTTCAATCAGATGAAGCACCAAACCAAGTTGTATCTGCTCGCCCTCCAGCAATAGTCCGTGAACCTCGTGCTAGTTACAGAGCGTCCGCTTCAACTACGATCAGAGTGATGGTCAGCTAAGCTCCACTTCAACTAAAATCAGAGTGATGGTCGAGGAGTAGTTAACGGCTGTGATTGGTCGGATCAGATTGGATTTTCTAGAGAGTTAGGGTTGGAGAGGTCATCCCTCCCATTTTGATCCAAAATCAACACCTCTAAAGGAAGGGCGACATCTTTCAACCTGAAGAAGCTTTTCCCCCGATCACACTCGACTTTACTTGGGCGGAACAGGATCAAGATGCACGTGTCAAGAACGTTGCTGCTCACTGCGGCGCTGATGGCGCTCGCCACTCCCACCGCTGTACACGCGCGTGCCATGGACGTGGACGAGTGGCCGTCCAAAGAGGTGCGTCTGCATTGAATCTCGTCTGCGCTGCTGTATCTAACGTCCTCCTTGGTTGTGTTGTACTTAGAGCGACCACACGAAGCTGCAGATTGTGTTGCCCGAGAAGCTCATGAAGAAGGACGGATATGCGCACAAGGAGGCGCTGTTTGGCTACCCATCGTACTCTATGGGCTCCCTGCAGACGCAGCTGGTGTACACGAGCGAGTCTGGCTGTGAGGAGATCAAGAACGGCGACTGGGAGCCGCCCTTTGCGCTCATGCTAGACCGCGGAGACTGTCACTTCGTGGAAAAGGTTCGTCGTGCCCAACACGCAGGGGCACGCGCAGTACTTATAGCAGACAACAAGTGTCTGTGTACCGACGTCGAGTGTCTCCGCGAGACGGGTGATGACTTCTGTGAGACGGTGTTGCCATTCATGGCAGATGACGAGTCGGGAGGTGATATCTCCATCCCCAGTATGCTGATCCGCAAGAGTGACGGCGACGCTATCAAGCGCGAGATCGCGCAGAGTAAGGGTGTCAGCAATGTGATGGTCAAGTTTGACTGGGGTATTCCATCGCCTGATGGTCGCGTAGAGTGGACGCTATGGCAAAGTGCATGGGACGATCAATCGCTGTCGACTCTGGCCAACCTGGAGGAGATGGTCACTGCGCTGGGTGCCCGTGCTTTTTTCACCCCGCACTTTGTGTCGTATAACGGCACAAAGGTAGGATGCCACGATGACAGCGATCCGAGCACTTCGGCTTGTGGCAATATGTGCCTGAACAATGGTCGCTACTGTCTACTGGACCCGTCACCTTTCCACGACCGCTCGACAGGTGCTTCAGGAGCTGATGTGGTGCTGGAGAATTTGCGTCGTAAGTGTATTTGGAAGTTGGAGAGCGAGACAGACCCTGGTGTTGGTCTCAAGTGGTGGAAGTACGTGAAGGCTTCTGGGGAAGCTTGTGGAAAGGATGAGAACATTTTCCGTGAGCGATCTTGCGCCGAAAAGGTTATGAAGGAGCTGAAAATTGACGTCAAGGCGGTGGAGAAGTGTATGCAGCCCTACGGTGTGAACGTGGATGAAGTGAATCCACTGCTTGAGGAGGAACTGAAGGAGCAGACGGCGCTTCAGCTTCTGCGGCTACCGGCGCTTTATGTGGATGGTGTGCATGCTCGCGGGCGTGTGGACCCTACCAGCATTTTGGGTATGGTGTGTGCCGGCTACGGTGTCCACGACCCTCCTGAGGTGTGCTCATGTGCTAGTCAGTCGTCGGTGGGTCTCTTGGATTGCGTAAAGGTCGGTAGTCTCGCGAATGCAGCAGCAATCACTGGCAACGGCGGCTACTCCTTCACATCCCTGGTGGTTGTGCTTCTCGCCTTCGTGGGAATTGTGGCTGCGGGTGGATTTGTCTACTATCGCCGTACCCAACGCCACATGCGTGACCAGGTGCGCAGCATTTTGGCCGAGTACATGCCGCTTGAGGACCAGACTATGGACGATGAGTACGACTTGGAAGATGAGAGATCGCGAATGCTACACCCGGCAGAGCGTGCTGCTGCGAAGAGCCCTCGCGGTTATATGCCTTCGCGTGGTTTTCTAGAAGAAGACGAGGAGGAAGGCATGTAGCCTGGTTGAAAGGTATGCTTTGTTTTCTATCCTTTACGGAAATTCACCGCCGTTGAATTATCTTATCAACGACTTAAAAGAACAGCATTTAGTCATGACCGGCTGAGTTTGTCGTGCGCTTACTTGCTGCATTGAGCATTCTTGTGTGCTTTTCCCAAAAGTGTGTGCCCGATCTATCATTTTTTACCTGTATGCACGGAAAAACGCGAGTTCGACTAAAAATGTATGTAACGCGCGTTTTCAAAACATGACAATTAGGATCATAGCTCGAAGAGCTCAGCATGTCGAGCACGGTGATCGAGCGCCTGCTGACCGCAGTGTACGCCCGCGAGCCGCATGTGAAGGTGGTGACAGCGGTAACAGGTGGAGGCGTATCCGTGGCTGAAAGTTTCTTCCGTCCAGGAAGCTCCTCCACCATGCTGCACTTCGCTGTTCCGTACTCACGCGCGAGCCTGCAGTCTTTCCTGATTTCGACGCCCTCGACGTCCTCCAAACTCAAGTTTTGCTCGGCGGAGACGTCAGAGCGCATGGCGCTGGCTGCTTGGAAACAAGCAAATGATATTACGCGACAGGAAGCTGAAGAAGACGACGCACAAGCCGCGGCGACGTTGCCCAATGCTCTGAAACGATTCCGCGCATCTTTGGGTATCGCGTGCACAGCTGGACTGGCAACGAACTATCCCAAGAAGGGACCACATGAGTGTTTTTTGTCAGTATGTCAAACTCGCTCGACGTCCAAGAGCACTACGTTTTTACGGCCACAATGTGAAACGTACCACCTCCAGCTGGACAAGACGTTGGGACGCTCAAGGACGGAGGAAGATCGCATCGTGAGTCACTGGCTCGTATACCTCCTGGCCAAGGCTGCGGATGTGGACTCGGAGACTTGTGGTGCTTTTCATGCTGAATTGTTGTCTGCGCAAAATGGAAGCGATAATATCGTTAAGCTAACTCCGGATGAAGATACCATTGCTAGCGACCCACTACACGATATCTGCGGTGGCAAGGCAAACCGATTGATGAGCATTGCCTTCTTACCTGAGGAGGTAAAGGACGGAGTTGCTGATGCGACAGTGGCTGCTCAAGGATTTGATTTCCACGGACTAATCTTACCAGGCTCGTTCAACCCGCTACACAAAGGCCACGTGGATCTGGCACGTATTGCTCAGCAACTACTAAAATCGCGAACGGGAGTTGAACTGCCTGTGGCTTTCGAGCTTGCAGTAGCTAACGCAGACAAAGGTGCAATCGAATCGTCTATCATCTCGAAACGTGTTGCACAGTTTGCGGGTGGGAATGCTTCGGAACTTGGTGCGTGGCCCGTGTTGGTCACGAACGCAACACTCTTCGGTCAGAAGGCCGAGCTTCTACCTGCTTGCACGTTCGTCATTGGCGCCGACACAGCAGTTCGCATCGTGGACAAGAAATACTACGACATGGATGAGCACAAGATGATTCTGGCGCTGGACCACATCGCTCGCAATAACTGCTCTTTTGTGGTGGCCGGTCGGTTCGACAACAAGGTCGAGAACCGCTTCGTTACCGCGGACGAGGTGCTGGACAAGTACGTACCGCCCGTGTTCCGCCACCTCTTCATCCCGCTGCCCGAGTCGGCATTCCGCAATGACATCTCTTCAACTGCTATCCGCAAGCAGATGGCTACATTATAAGCGCAATTCATTGGTAAAAATTAAATTCAATACGGAGATAATTTAGACCAATTAAAAACGACAATTTCAGCTCGCTTCTCCCCCTCTTCAGATACGGCAAAAGATCACAGCAAGCACCCAAGAAGCACCATGTCTAGACGCTACGACGGCCGCACGACCACCTTCTCCCCGGAAGGTGCGATTGAATCTGCTTGCCAGCTGTTGATTGCTCCAGTATCCGTGGCAACGGCACTCTGGTTGCGAATATTGTATATGAACGATGGATTAAACTGTGGATGAAATGACGAGCAGGTCGCCTCTTCCAGGTGGAGTACGCCATGGAGGCTATCAACAACGCCGGATCGGCTGTGGGAATCCTTGCCAAAGATGGCATCGTGATTGCAGGTCGGTTATCTCTCCATCCTATATGTTGTACGGCTTTAGACGTGTCGTTAACCGAGTGACACGATCTTTATTCCATTTATTATCACAGCTGAGAAGAAGACAGTGTCAAAACTGCTGACACCCAGCAAGACCAGCGAGAAGACCATCAAGCTGGACGACCACCTAATCTGTGCCGTGGCTGGTCTGACGGCTGATGCCAATATCCTTGTGAACTATGCGCGGTTGTCGGCGCAACGCTACGAGCTGGCGTACCAGGAGAAGGAGCCGTGCGAGCAGCTGGTGCAGACTATTTGCAACTACAAGCAGGCATACACGCAATTCGGTGGACAGCGCCCATTCGGTGTGTCGTTCCTGTACGCTGGCTGGGATCGCCACCATGGATTCCAGCTGTACCACAGTGACCCCAGTGGAAATTACGGTGGCTGGAAGGCTACTGCCATCGGTGCCAACAACCGCGCAGCCAAGAGCCTGCTCAAGAGTGACTACGAAGAAGGCATGACGGTGGAAGAGGCACTGGCTTTCTCAGTGAAGGTCATGAACAAAACCATGGACTCAACCTCCCCCAGCGCAGAGAAGCTGGAATTCACGACAGTCACGCGGAACGCAGATGGCAAGATTGTGCACCGTCAACTTACTGAGAAGGAGACGAATGAGCTGCTACAGAAGGCGGCTGCGGACACCGCCTCCTCGGGCGACATGTAAGCAGCATGCCTCTAAACAATTTACTGGTGATAAGTGCCGAAGCAATGCGATGCTTAGCGGATAATTCTTCGTTATCATATCCCCACCGATTAATGAAAAGATCAAAAACAGGATTTCATTTGCTTCGCCTAAATACCGCCAGTTATGCCCGTTGATGCTGTAGTGCCCACTTTAGCTTTGTCGGCTACATCTGCTGCCACTCCAGCAGTGGTAGCGGCAACTTTATCTATTCCAGCTTCAGCTTTATGTTCAATTCGTGAAGCACAGCTAGAAAGGTCTGTTCCACAAATCATAAATGTAGCGATAAGCGCGAGCACTGCTAAGGCCAACGCGGTGTAGATCCAGTACTTCACATTCATCCACCAAAACGCATTCTTGAGTTTCTTGGCGGACTTTTCATACTTCATGGCATCCTGCTGCAACTTGGCAGTTCTAGTGACGAGCAACTCAATCTTTTCACCACGCTCCATCAACTAGCAGCAAACAAAACAACTTTAGATGCGAGCATCCGCACTTCACCTCACAGGTGTCCGCACCTGGTTGACATTCTCAATCATGAGTGTCTTGACTCGCTCCATCTTCTGTCGCACTTGAGACATGGGCGTCTCCAGCTTATAGTTGTCATACTTCTTCATTAGCGAGTCCAGTGTCGTATTGAAGGACGTCATGGCGTACGCTAGTGCGGTCTGTGCCTGTTGCTTGTATTTTGCCTGAAACATGGTCTGCATCTCAGCAAGCATCATGAACGCCACGTTCGCATGGACGCGCTCCTCTGCCATACACATGTACGTAATGCCGTCGTCGTGCAGGAAGAAGAAATTGAACTCATTGTACGGAAACACGCTCTTGGAGGCAGGGGCTGATGCGCTAGGCTCGTGCTGCGCTAGATGCTTGAGCACGGCACGTGTGACTGTGGGGAAGTTGCCGCTCTGGTCTGTATGTTCACACAGCACGCTCTGCTGCCGCGCCACCAGCGTGTAGACAATCGACATGTCTGTCTCTCCAGCACTTCACCAGCTTATGGCGAGCGAATTAGTGCATGAGCTTGATGACCTTTCGAAGCGATCCAAATTGTATCCATCTTCCTTTTCGACCAATCACATCGGTAGTTGCCAAATCTTGATTGAGTATGAGATCAAGTCTTGTGAACGTGAGGCTGCTCGTCGCTGCGCTGTTAACCCTGTTATGGGTTCCAGACTTCGCAGCTCAAACTACCGACACTGCAGCTACGGCGGAGTCATCGCGATCACATTCCATTACCAGCACAGATGATCCTGACGTTTGCAGCTCGTTAACTGGTCCATTCTGCGCGCACACGGACTCCATGGCCTTCTACATGTCATACATGACGCCCATCTCCATCCTGGACCTACAACAGGAAGGCAACGAGATATCTCGACGAAGCACAAAGACGATGAGGGTGCAGTCGAAGGGAAAAGGAAAAAGTGCTTCTTCCAGCACTTTGCCAGTAGCTGGATGGACAGTGGCGGTGACGTCAATGACCTGATGAACCAGCAAGTTAAGAGTGTGGACGAGTGCGAGCAGTTGTGTTGCGAGCACGCTGAGTGTCAGTCTTTTACATTCTGGCGAGGTCGCACATGCTTCCTCCGCGCCAAGATCAAAACCCCACGGCATGACGGCGAGTCGTTCTCAGGCATCCGATTAGCATAAGAGCAAGAGAAAATTCAAAATTTTGTCCGTTTTCTGATTTTCTAAATGCAAGAATGCGGACGTTGAAGTTCGCAAGAGTGATTGTCACTCAAGAATCTGCTGTCATGGCAACAAGGCAACAAGAAGTGGCGGCGGGATCGAGCGCTTTTTCTAGAGATGATGTGAGAGTCTGCTCCTCTGTGCTTGTTGGCGTGCTGTAGTACTGAATGCTTTGGTCGGTCAACAGGTCTTGCAGCGTATTGAGGCGCTTGCTGCAGAGTTTTTAGAGTGTCTATCTGTGCGGACAAGCATGTGTGTTGATTCGCGAGCGGGACTAAAGCGCTATGAGATGTAGAAGGGAAAAATACTCGAGCTAAAGGCTGTAAGTGTTGCTTCTATCCTCTTGCACAAAAGGTGTGTATTGACTTGGCATGAAGTTGAAACGCAATTCGAAGGCGATGATTTACGATCACGAGAACCAACGACAACTCCACAGCGACGACAAGCGCTTGATTAAGCTGGTAGCAGCAATGCCAAATGCTTTGCAAGTTGAAGCTAACTACCTTGTGAACGTGTAGAATCGACAGGGAGGCAGGAGATATACAGGGATCTGGATGATCTTGCAGACAGCACATGCACTCCTCTCAGAAAACAAAACGGCAACCCAGGTCCGTTGTGTTTCGCAAATTTTGCTGTGAGTTGTAGTATAACTCGCGCTACTGTATCGGCTCCGTGGCAGCGAGATGTCTACTATCTGCACAGTTTTTCAAAAATCAAAGTGAAGCTGACGAAGCCATCCTAGGTAGGAAGCTAGATGATATGCACGATCGTGATTTCCTCCATTCATTATTTTGATGATTTATTCATGTGGTAGATGCTGGGAGCATCCTGGAGTTCCAAGAGGATGTATGAACATTGTCGGTGCTACCAAAGGCTGCTTCACGGGGAAAATTAGCATTCTAGTGAGTTATAGCTGCGAATTGTTACAGGACCTCTAGATTTCGGGTTGATATGTTGGGTTCTGAAGCGAGATGGACAATGGAGAGATTTTGGGAGTGGAGAAGAGGTTTCTATTACTCAAGAGCTTCTGCAATTGAACTAGTGACGTGTATGTCATTGGCTTTAATATCTAAGCAAGTCATAATGCGGTATCGTTGCCTTTTATGCTCAGGAGAAGCGACGCACAGTGCATCCTCGTGATCGAAAAAGATGGTAAGTCAAAACAAGGTTGTAGCGTTAATCGCCCCATGGGTTTATTGATTCACATGCGTTGTTGCGTGTAGGGATTTTCAATCGGCTCAGGTAGGGTGACTGTGAATATGTGTGTACATACAAAGCTGCTAGAGTGCCATCGTGATAGAGAGGACAAGTTTTTCGAGATGGTCCCAAGCGTTCTGATCACTGGTCGAGGCTTTCCAGATTTGGCTACGAGGTGAGTACTTGATCTCCATGGCAATGACCGATGTGTGAAGCTACTTACTTTTCCTTTGTTATGGTTAGAATTTTTGTGAGCCTGTTGAGCCGCGCGCTAGAAATCCCTGTTTTAGGCATCTGTGACTGCAACCCATTTGGTCTCTCCATCATGGTGAGAACGAACGACTCCAAATGCAATCCTGCTGGCCTAACACGTTGCTGCGGAAGCTCACATATAAACTGGGTTCAGCGCGAATGCCCTTAGAATCGCTTCAATACGGTAAGTTTGGGGTTGGCCATTTCTCGGTTGGTCTGATCTTATTCGTTGAATGATTCTTGATGTAGCTGTCGACATTAAGTGGGTTGGTGTTCGACCATCTCAAATTGCAGGCTTGGGCCTACCAACCTCATCCTTCAAAGCCTTGACTCGAAAAGACCTTGCCGTGGCAGATTCCTTGATGCGAGCAAGCTTCATACAGGTGCGATACAACCACAAGATCACATCGTAAATTTCTACTAATCTGTTTGAATCATCTTAGGCAAACAATCAATTCAAGGGTGAGGTTCAAATGTGGCTTGGAGAAGCGTTACCCTGGAAAATCGAGCTTGAAGCTCTTCATTTCTTAGGATTTACGTTCTTGACGTCTTTTCTGCAAGATTGTATCCAGGAAGGCAATTTTCTATGAGTCCTCACGAGACCTTTGTCAATGAAAACGTTATTCGCATCCATCAGATGTGTTACAGGGGTACACCAATATTTAGCGCACTATTTGCAAAGTCCACAAACACCACCCGAAGCCAGAAGTACATCATGACAGCTAATAGAATCGAGATTGGGAGCGCTGGGAGCGCTTTCTGATAAATCCCTAGGAGAAACAATGTACCACCCAGACCCTGAAGTAACACGTGCAGAAAGGTGTGAGTTCACAAATACTCTCGGGTATCAAAAATACGCGTACCATTAGGACAGACACCAAACACCCGATCATCGCTGAGAAGTCATACTTGGCAGCTCGAGAAACCAAAACGCTGTAAAAAACAAAATCGCCCAATCCCAGTTTGATTGTTTCATCCACCTCTGTAGTTCATTATACACGTTAGCAAATGACCCATGTTCGAGAAAAATTGACCCACACGTACCTCCTTGGACTGTAATATACTTTTGGTACAGATCATGCCATAGTTCAGCTTCCCTTCCGTTGTATCGTTCTAAAATCGTGTCCACACGTGAGATTGCCGATGGGTTATGTCTCGTGTAGAACTCTATAAGCCGAACGCGCAATTGCTCCTGACGAGGTGACAGAGAATTATGATCTGACGATGTGGGACTTTCTGGTCTATTGCGTGGCGATCCAAGGCGAAGAGGTATTTCTGACTCGCACTGGTAATACACATTTTCATGAACGGGCGGATGTGCTTGCCCTGAGTGATCGCGACGAATTTCCGCTTCGTAGAGGAGACCTGTAAATTCCAAATCAGTCAGAAACAAATATCACGCAATTGTTGGTCTCTCTTGACGTACCAGGTAATGGGCGTCCCTCCTGCTGCACGAGATTAACAAGCCATTTCAACGGTCCACATGGTGTCAACACCGCACACAGATCATAGAACGCCAGCACGATAACCAACGCCCACGTGCTCCATTCCGGAAATTGTCCCAGTTGCCAAGCCATAATGACTGACGTTAGCACCAAGTACATCTGCGTTAGCCACATGGGCGTTCCCTTCTGATAGAAGATTGCCAGCACACCAACAACTGAAAAATTGTACATGGCAAACAGTAGCGTAAATACATCAATTGGGATCTCCATCTTGGCAATGACAATGACCAGCATGTTGCCTCCCAACATGCCCAGCAGCATTGCCGACGAAAACATCATGTATCCAATTAACATCTGCAGTAACAACACAGCAACATCAGCGAGCCACTTCACTAGAACCTCTGCCAAGTCTCACCCTGTTGAAATTGAATTTGTAGCAACAAACAATCACAAACGTCGCCACGAGAAAGAACGACACAATAGCCAGGGCATTCACCATTGCATTCTCCATTTTCGTGCTAGTGGATGCACCCTTGTCCTTGTCTGGTCCATAAACCAAGTAGGCTCTACAGCATCACATGTCCAACTTTAGTCCCAAAGTATCAACTTGTTAGTTCTAAATTGCAACGTACTCCGCTAAGGCCTTGGCTGAAGCTGGATCCACCACATTGAGCGACACGAAGCTGCAATACAGCAACAATAGATAACAATGCAATCATGTTAGTGATATGATACAGTGTAGCACAAAAGGGCTCCTTACCTGGCGAGCAACATGGTGACTGCGACGGGCCACACGACTGCGGAGAACGAGCCGATGGAGTGCAGCAGCTCCTCGTGTGTGAAGGTATCTTGCTCTTCATCCCGCGACGTGTGGAGCGTTGGAGCGGGTAGCAGCCGCTCACGCACATCAGACTCGACACCGGACATGGAGCTTATAAAATCTGGGAAAAGATCACTAGAGAGGTCTTTTCATTACCACCGGTTTTGTACCGGTACATAGTGAAACCAAGTCAAGAATACCGAAACGACGCAAAGATGGCGAGTGTTCCACTGGGATGTGAGTTCGTGGTTAAGAAGAACGTTGTAGCGTGGAAATGGAGTGTGGCTGCCAATTGGCTGGTTGATGATGGAGTGGATATTGCTGAAGTGGCAGTTGGACGGGACTTTGTGGTGTACTTGACCACGTCGGGCCAGTTGTTACACTGTGGATCGACACCACGACGAATTTCGTACGAGAAGTTTCGACTACAAGGAAAACGACGTAGACGTGCCCATGCAGTTGGAGTGCAGTTCAAGCGCCTGTCAGTTCGTGAACGTGAAGTGTACGATGGACACGTTTGTGACTCAAAGTGCAACCCCGTCGAACTCCCGATGACGGAGAAAATTCGAGTTCTGCAGGTTTCGTGCGGAGTTACGCATTGCATGGTGCTTGGTGAAATCGATGCATTGGATGGAGTAAGCATTGGCCTATTTGCTTGGGGACTTGGAGAGTACGGCCAACTTGGGCTTGGAAATGATCAAACTGCGTCGATGATGACACCCGTGACAGTTTCTATGGAGCTTTACACAGAGTTGCAGAACTTAGACAACAATCCTATAGTATTGCGGTGTGGGGCATTTTCGACCTACTTGCTAGTTCGAGGAACATCAACTCTTTGGCATTGGGGACTTTTTCCGGCGACTGGTCATGATGAACATTTCGTGAGGCAAGGTGTACCAGTTAAATTTCCGCTGCTAGATGATGATTTTCGTCTGGTTGATGTAGCTGTAGGTGTCGAACATGTTGTGCTTTTGTCTGAGGATGGTTGTGTGTATACGTGGGGACATGGTAGCGCTGGGCAACTTGGTCTTGGTCCCTCGATCACCTCAAATGTGGATTGTCAAAATCTTATAAAAGTAGATTTCTTCCGGCATGGAGATAGCCACCGCATCGTCGCTGTCTCGTGCGGTTGGAATCACAATCTAGCGGTGTCGAGAAATGGTGATGTTTATGTTTGGGGGAGTAATGCTTTTGGAGCTTGTGGCACCAAGAGCAAGTTTTGCGCGTACTTTCAGCCTGCGCTAGTTGCACTACCGCGTCCAATAGAGCTTGGATTAACTACACCTAGTGTGCACGCACATATTTGTTGCGGAGGGAATTCATCCGCTTGGATTCTTCGACATGTTAGTGACAAATATTTTGCAATTTCGCGGGTGTTCATATGGGGTGTTTGTTCACCAGATATCGGCACACTGTTGCCGATTGAAGTAATTTCGAGCGGAATCACGCAGAAAAGACTTGCAGCTTTTTATATGGGGTTGGGAAGATCGGTTTGGCTGCTTCATACCAGTTCTGAAAGCGAAATAATGCCTGCTTGGATTATAAGAGAAATTGGTTATCAAGCAGGATGTCGACAGGGATTCAAAAAGGAACTTCCTTGTTTGTATGTTGATGTCGGAGCACAAATTTGTGTTCGGGTGCAGCCTATAAGCAAGGTTGCCTTCGATGCCGTATCTGCTTTATCTGAAGATGGAGAAGTCAATGCGAACGCTTTGTTTGAACTATCGTTGGATCAAGCCGAGACAATTTTGAGCTCAGATGAAAATATTTTTTCAAGCGTGTCAATTTCTTCTATAACACGAAATACACAATGTGATCAAGTTGAATTGAATGCGATTGTCGAAATAAGCATCCACGTTTGGGTGAAACAGCGAACTGGGATTTCAATAATAAGTTCGATTGGAGAAGTTGTTGGGCAAAAGTTCATAGTTGATATTGCTCCTCAGCATGACAGTGATTACGTAGCCTTGGAAACTATGGGAAGTGAGAGTGGAAATCAATGCACCTTTTTCTACATCTTAGGAATTCATGTGGAAGGAACGGAAGCCGAAAGACAAGAAAGAGTAGAGAAGAAGTGGTACAAACTTCACTCCAAACATATTCGTGTGTACAACGAAGATGTTCTAATAATGCTAATCGAGTCAACAACAACCGATCTCGACCCAGTTGTCCATGTAGAATACCGCAACAACCAATGGCAGTATGAACCGACATACCTCGATGTCGCAGGTGGAGATACCAACTTACAAAATCACAACCTAAGCGTGGTGCAACTGCGATTTCAATCACCTGGTCAATATTTTATTTACAACACCAAGACACTTGAAGATGATCATCGCGTCCCCTTATTAGTTGTAAACTGCTGCATGAACACTCAAGAAAGGAAGCGAATTCTAACAGCAAATCAAGACCTGGTATGGTCAAAATATCAATCTGCTTTGATGAACGCCCCACCGACTGCTCAGTTTTCCTTATTCTTGTCATCGATACTGCAGAACTCAATATTAAGAGACTCTGTTGTGTGCTCTCCTTGGTCAATGATGTGTGTTGGAGCGAATTGTGAGTCGTTGGATTTTGATCGTGAGCGTGAAGCTCAATATATATACATTCATCATCCTGAAAATCCATTTATTCTGTGGGAACCATATTTGAATTTTTCTTCTAACTTGGACAGTTTCCACCAACTCGCTGGAAATCCAAATTCATTGAATCTCAGCTCAATTCTTCCATGTTGGGCTGAAACATTGTCAGCGAAAGTTGCATTTCGCATCGCAAAATGGCTCGAGAAACCTTACGCTGGTTCAAACGAAAATAATGAGGAATTACTCAATGACTATAAAGAAACTACTGTCTCCACCAGTGTATCTGTACAACAATTTCCATTTGACTTCCTCGGAAGCGTATCTCTTATGCATCAGCCCTCAGTGCGAGATGCACTGAGGCCAATCAACCCCAATATAATTGGCGTACATGATTTGATCGTGGCATGGAGGCGAACGAACAGTGATCTGTTCTATACTGTCAAGTCAAGTGACTTGTTGGTGCGACGCTATGGACACGAAAGCCACGACTTTCCAGAGACAGCTGAAAGTGGTCGTATCACTCAGTTAAAATCTCGATTGAGCGATTTTCTGTGGCAAGCTGTGAAAGACAAAAAACTAGAGGAACTTTTCTTACTTCTTACCAGCCAAACAAAGCAAGATAAAATGGTGTCTGAGGATAGTAGCAAACCAAATATCGGCAATGTTATTCATTTGCGTGAACTGATTTTTCACACGACAGCTTTAGGTTTTGACGAAGTTGTAGCAGTAACGAAGCAGGAATGGTTCGCATTATTCCGTAATATTCAAGCACTATCACCGCCTAACACCACGGGCATCGCGTTCGACACATTTCGCACGTTTCTTATCGACCCCTTTCATCAGGTAAGACACGTTTTGTTCAAACTTAAGTAGCTTCCCCTCGCATAACACTTGCTGTACATGTAGTTCTTTTGGAAGCAATATGTTCACCAAATACGTGAACAAGCAAATGCAAACCGTGAAATGGTAACCCAAGCGCTGGTAGAAAGCTTCGAGGTGAGTGAACGAGTTGCATTGGATATGTACAGCAACAACAACGATTCCGAGCGCGGTGAACATTTGAACAATGATGAATCTCTGGTAATGCCGTGGTCGGACTTCGTAGAAAGCTTGAGGAGCTTCCATAGCACACTAGGCCTCAAACCATTGTCCCCTTCCGATTGCTGCCGACTGCTTTATCGATTTGATGCTTGCGGTAATGGACGAATCTCCACGCTGACCTACCGGAAAACCCTTATGCACGCACTTGACGAAATAGATGCCGCCACGAAGAAATACGACTTCAGCAAGACACGGAAACACCAACTAAACCAGGCAATCAAGGGGAAGCAAATGCTGAAAGTTGCTATCGCAAACGGCCATCGTCGACCCAATGTTGAGTTGTTCACCTCTAGTGACGCAGTCCACAAATTATTTGCTGCCCGTTCAAAACCTGGCAAGAATTTAAAATCGAGAAGAGCGCTTTCAAACGATACATTCAAGCCAACATACATGACAAAAAATCATGCTAACCGTACAGCAGCAGCTCTCCGGGCGTCGGCAAACACTCACCTGGCTCGTATTCGAAACCTGCCAATATCCCAACTCCTCAGGTATAGACTTTGTACTTACTGTAGTATGATCAATTTAGGCGAAGACATGTTGACGTATTGACATGTGATTCATTTCTTCCTCTATGTTCACAGAGAAGGAATTTACTTTCGACCACCACGAGAAACTTTGTATCGCTGTCAAGATGAAAGAGACAATACTCAAGCCCAAACCATGGGTGCTGAAGACTCATTTTGATCGCTGAATCAGCCCAGGTCGCCTTGATCTCATTCATTACAGTCGTGCTGCTGTTTCCTTCTTGTGGCCGAGCAATCGGAGACGACTGATACCACCATCCGGGTACATCTCGAGCTTGACATAGTTGACACCAGCGGCGATGAGGTTCACATTGCCGTCAGCAACGGAAAAGTACTGCTGCATATGTGCCTGCAGCTTTACTCGAGGCAGCACGACTTCCCATTTAACGCTTTGATCCGTCAATAGTTCATTTTCATCGTCGCCATCGAATCGAGTCCCATAAACCATGCAGCTCTCAGGGAAGTTGCCTTTGAAATGGTTCGTGTCCACTTCAACTTGCTGAATCACACCTAAATGCCCCAACTTGAGCACAACCCAGTCCTTACCGGGTACTTCCAGTAGCCCAGTGTTGGGGTCTGCCACTAAAATTGCAGGACGTGTGGTCTTCCGAGCAGTCTCCCAGCCCCCTGCCATCGTCTTGCTGCGTCCCGGAGCAATCAAATTACGTGGATGACCGTAATGAGCATCATTAAAGCCCACCACCTTTCCTCCATGAGCAACGCTTGCAAGATCCAGCACTTGGGAAGCCGGGATGCGTGTCCAGTCACTCACCACCTCTCCATACACGCGCAGACGTGCAATGCCTCCGTCTGGGAATATGTTGACGCGAAGATGTGTCCAAGGGCCTCTCTTAGATGTCGGTACTCGCAACAGATTGTGGCGCGTCTCGACGTATCCAGGTGCGAGTTTCGTAGGCGGCACGATCTCCGTCCACTTGTCGGATTTGAGCTGCTCCACCAGCTGGAACTCTTCAGGCGTGGCACATACTCCCATAACACGGTCGTCGGTCGCCGTGGTCGTAAGGATTCGCAGTGTCTCGTCGGCGTCACTGCTCTTGGACAAGTCCGCAGCCTGGATGGACACGCGGGGAGGACTGTTGCCTGTGAAGAAGGCAGTGTCAACATCCACGACGTCCACGACACCACGCAGACCCAGTGCCAAGACGCACCAATCATGACCAGGCGTGCGCTTACGTCGCGATTCCCAGCCGTCCATCCACTTGCCGAAGCTCGTGAACTTGTCGGGGATGAAGACGGGAGGCTCGGGCAGCAACAAGCGACTTGCGGGTGCGAACCACTCGTCCGTTGCGAACAGCACGCGCGACCCGTAGGTCGCACTAGCCAGATCAATCATGGTCTCCACATCGTCAGGCGTTGGGGTAGTCATAGGCAGAGGTTGTTGTAGCACAGAGAAGATTGGGGAATGGTCCATCATCGCGGTATCAATTCGCATTCACTCATCTGCTGACGCACGAATGAGGTCATAGACGGATGGGTACACGTGACAACGACGACGTGGTCTTTTATTGTTGCTTAGTTAATCAAACTGAGCAGGATAAGAATAGGAAGCTGAAGCACTTTGCCAACACTCACGCGATGCAAGCTATTGAGCTGATATTGCCGACACTATCTACTGTACTTGTAGACCGTCTGTCGAGGATCTGAGCCACTATCGACAGTAGTCTCGGCCGCTCACATGGCGAACACAATCTCATGTGCTAACACTACTGAAAATCTCGTCGGAGATGCTGCATTGCGCATGGAACGAAACAGCATGAACTGCTTTCTAAACAAAGCCAAATCTCCGACACCCTACTGCGATGCCCACAAATGGCATCGATCACCGGCATGGCTGCAGCATTACACCCTTCTCTGCTCCTCTCCAAGTCGGCTCGCTTCAAGTTGTTTCGCGGTCCTGCATAGAGAGGCGTCTATCTGAGATTTTGTATGCGTTTTTGTATGCCCGTCAGCGCGGGAAAACCCACATCGTCGTGGAAAAGGCGCCAAAGCACTTGACTGCACTTGGCCACTTCCAGTCCCCTTCCAAGCCTCACACGCGACGATGTAGACATTGACCAGATCGCATCACCTTCTCCAACTTCCCACGACCACTTTTGTGCCCTTGTTCGCTATTAAAAGCACTCGTAAAACGGAGAGCCTATGAAACAGCATGATATGCTATAGGGCGAGTTTGACACCGAAAAACCTCAAAACCTCGGGAGAAAACGGCGGGCCGCGCTCACTCCCTTTTTTTCTCTTGGCGCTCAAACCGACACAGCGCAGCAGCCAGAGCAGCCGATGGAGATCACGGACGGCGCCGTCGGCCCGAGACGGCCGCTTAAAGACACACCTCGCCACCAACTCACGCGGGGGCTTATGCGCACACTGAATGTCATCAATGTGGTGCGTCGCGCGTCGCCTAGAGCTGCGTAGAAGGCGCGTTATGACTGAAAACAACTAACCGACGCCTGTATTACAGAACTACTACAAGAAACACAATCCCAAGCCCACGGGCGCATTAACGAAGAAGAAGAAGAAGGTTCCTGCCAACTACGTCTTCTCCGAGACAGGAGAGGAGGTGTTTGGCAATGGCCGCTATCTAGTGCGTGGCCGTAAACTCGGCGCGGTACGACAAGACAATGGAGCTGGTAGAGGACAAGACTGACGGATTGATGCTACAGGGCTCGTTCGGACAGGTGGTGGAGGCACAAGACCTCGTGACCAAGCAGGTTGTGGCCATCAAGATTGTACAGAAGAAACAGCAGTACACGGAGCAGGCGCAGACAGAGATCAACATCTTGCAGCAACTTCATCTACCACAGCAGCACGATGCTACCAACCACATTGGTACGTCGTTCTTCGTCACCCTTCTCCTTGGTTAGACTGGTTTCGGGATCTATTCTCGGAGAGAACCATTCAAGAGACGCAATGATGCGATGTCGCTAACCGTTAATTGCTCTCTCTTTTCTACGTTTATAGTGAGACTCACGGACGCATTCATGCACAAAGGACACCAGTGTTTGGTATTTGAGCGACTGGGACCGAATCTCTTTGATGTCTTGCGTGGAACCAATTTTAACGGCATCAGCTTAAAACTACTGAGGAAGTTCACTCGGCAGATTTTGAAGGCACTGGAGTATATGCGCCACCCTAATGTGAATGTGATTCACTGCGACTTAAAGCCCGAGAACATTCTGCTGATTTCGCACGGCCACAGCTCTTTGAAGCTGATTGACTTTGGTAGCTCGTGCTTGTCGCGGAATCAGGTGCGTCATGACTTCCACAATATTTGAATATAAGAACTGACAATTGCTCTGTTGTGTGAACAGATTCATCGCTATACGCAGAGCCGCTTCTACAGAGCTCCTGAGGTTCTACTTGGCATGAGATACACTGCTGCTATTGATATGTGGAGTCTTGGCTGCATTTTAGTGGAGATGCACACGGGCAAGCCTCTGTTTTGCGGTTATGACTCGACAGACCAACTGCACCGAATTGTTAATGTTTTGGGTATGCCGCCGCGGGAGCTAATTGCTCGTGCCAACCCCAGTTATCGACGGGAATACTTCGATGAGATTGTGATGAGCGAAGGTAACAACAAGTGGATTGACTATCGTCTGAAGGTGCACAAGGTCGTTCCGCCCAAGGGAGTTGATGTGGTGAGTGGGCTACTTTACATTAAACCGTGGTCTCTACTGATCTAGATTTCGCGTTTTATGCAGATTCCTGAGACTACGAAGACTTTAGCAGAAATCCTTGCCAGTGCTGACAAGTATGGCACCATGAACCACAGCCCAGAGCAGTATCTGGCGTTCCACGATCTCGTTATGCGCATGTTAGACTTCAAGTACGTTAGCATCATTGTTGCTTGTTACTTGTACATAGCTAACTAGTTTTTGCTTTCGTTATAGCCCGGACACGCGAATAACACCTACTGAGGCAATGCAGCACCCGTTCCTGATGAGCATGCGTCAGATGCAGCCTGATGAAACGATGGATGAACCCATCGCGCAGGGAAAATTCAAGTACATGCGGGCATCCACGATGTACGACGTACACGGGCGCAACGCAGAGACCCAGATGCCACCGCTGAACAGGGCCAAACAGCGTCGTTTCCTCGATAAGTCGCCACACGAGCGATGATCGATGCCCTGCCTTCTATATAAAGCGCTGGATAAACGTCAGGAGCTCTCCTTGCCAGCGACTAGATCATGCCATTGCAGCGACGTGGCTAGCTAGTCCTGCTACTAGGATGTGGCGACAGTCAAGAGAGACTCTGACTTATAGCATCTCCGGTGGCTTCCCACCTGGTTGTTGCTGAGACCATGTCAGCTCGACCTTGCGGCTACGCCACATGGTCCGACAAGAGGAGAGCAAGGTTCAGTGATGAGCCTTCCTGCTGGAGACATCGAAACACTCAGCAAGCACTACTACAAGTTGAGTCGTCGTGGAGCTGCCATCGTCATGGCAATAGCCTTTCCTGTTGCGCAAAAATACGCGAAGTGAAGTCTCGTGCGCTCCGGATGAAGGAGACGAGCTTGGAATGCGTGTGCCACATGATTGATTGGACAAATGCGTTTAGCTACTAAGAGCAGCAAGATAATTGAACTAAGTGACACAATTCTGTAGACTGGCGAAGCCTATTGCTTGTACCTGCATGCATACACAAAACCAAGCAAGAAGACTGGTGATGGTGTAAAAGCTTCCGACAGAAGCCTCAGTGCCCATTGGACAGCGCTAGTAGCGGCGGCTCCCTGGGAGTTCGTGTTACGATCGCGGGCACAATTACTCGAACCTGTACTTGATCTCCTAGTTCACCATCTGAGCTGATGCTTAGTTCTCGCCCTGGCGCTTGAGGTAGTCCAGCAGCACGTTCAGGGCGTGGGTCTCCTCACCGAAGTCCGTGATGACGGCGCACGACGTGGACACGACCTTACGGGCCTCACCCAGAGCGTCGATCTTGCACAGACCGCACCACTCGCCGAGCTGCTTGCCCGAAGGCACGAGGATGAGGTTCACGCCGTGCTCCTCGCACAGAGCGCGCACGAGCTTGCTGTAGCTGGGCTCGTCGCAGTCCTGGGCCAGGCAGCACAGACGGGCGCGACGCGAGTCCAGAGCCTTAGCAGCCTCGTGCAGACCGCGCTTGAGGCCGTCGTGGATAAGGGCCTTCTTGAGCACCTCCTTGAGGGCGTCCATCTCTCCCAGCTCCTTGGGCACTTCAACCTCTGCCACAACTTCCTCAGCCGACATGATTCTTGTAAACGGTGGAGTCCTCGGAACGAAGCTTTTACGTAATGAGCATTGATTGCCAGGAGCTCTCGAGGCATTTGACTGGTTCAAACGCGTCGTTCGTGCTTCGTGTGGACTACATCATTTAATTCCGGATACTATCCGGATATACTTCACTTTAATGTCACGTCACTCAAACCTTTTTTAACACGCAAAATGAGAGGCTTGGGACGCTTGGTCGGTCGTTCGCTGCGCCGACCTGAAGCGCTAGCACGTCACAGCAGCATGGCTGTAGCCACTATGAAGATACAGGGACGTCTGTTTTCCAGCTACCGACCTATGGACGCGCTGTACGAGGGCCAAGACTACGCACGACAAGTGGAGAAGAAGTTTAGCGAACTGTCTGGTAAGACGCCGTGGGAGCCTGATGTCAAGTATCTTGAAGGCCTGAAGAGTCGATGGCAGGGACCAGAACCTACGCTGAATGAATTGGTGCGAGAGGACGTTCCTACGGCGCGTAATCTCTTCCGTAATGTGCTGCAACGCCGTTATCCCAAAGATATGGGCATGTGGAACAAGTGGGGCGTTATGGTAAGACGATTTGGTAGATGTATAGTCGACCTATCGATGTCTTAACTGTTATGATGTGAGCACAGGAGTGGAAAGCAGGAAACTACGGATTAGCACGCATGATCTTCTCCAAGGCGTCTCGGATCTCGTTTGATGCTGAATTGTGGACGTCGTGGGCGTCAATGGAGCTGGAATCGAAGAATTTGCAAGAAGCAAAACGCATCTTTAAGGTGATTCTAGCTACAGATCCGCACAATCCGATGGCGGGCCTGGGGATGGCATTGTGGGAGGTGCAGGCGGGACATCCCGATGAAGCTCGTGAGAGGTTTCAGGAACTACTGGACGAGCATCCGAGGGACGTGCTGATTATGCAGGCTTATGGAGTCTTTGAAGCCAAGAGTCAGCATGTTGGTCTAGCGCGCAGTATCTTTCAGAATGCTGTCTCTCACCCTCGAGCGACAGGTCAAGTTTGGCATGCATGGGCCAAAGCTGAATATGATGCTGGACTGTACAAGAATGCGCTGGCGGTCATCTCTACTGCATTTGATCGGTTCCCGACACACAAGTGGCTTATCCTTCTCGGCGCCATGGCCCATTTTAAACTTGGTAATGTGTACGAAGCCCGTCGTGCTTATCGTCGACTTATTGATGGTGGTCTGTATGTGGAGCCATCAGCATACAACTCGTATGCAAAAATGGAGGAGGAGCTAGGCAACGAAGACGCAGCCATGGGGTTGTATGTTGAGGCTTTGGAACAGCACCCTGACCACGTACCAAGTATGATGTCACTTGCCATTTTGTACAAAAAGCGCGGTCGTATGCGTAACGCACGCAAAATATTTGAGAATGCACTCAAAACCCAGCAACACACAGGCCCAATATTGCACGCTTTTGGAGACTTTGAAGAGCAGCATGGAGAAATCGACAATGCACGAGAACTGTACGACGAAGCTACGAAAGTGCAACCAACAGCTATCGAATCGTGGCGTGCTCTGGCACGTGTCGAAGCTAGATTGAAGAACTATGAAGCAGCACGATCAGTGCTCACCTTGGCAAGCCAGCACGTACCCAACGATGCACCTCTGCTAATCGAACTAGCTAAGATTGAGCAGCGGAATCGAAGGTTTCCAGCTGCTCGCATGGCGTTGGAAAAGGCACTCAAAATCGATCAATCGGATGCGTCTGTCTGGAATATGCGTGCTCTGCTGGAGTTGCCTTTGGACCCTGAACGAGCCAAGACAATCGTGGAGAGTGCCTTGAGTGAGGTTCCTCAGTATGAAAAAACGAGCTGGAGTATTTTGATGTGCACGTATGGCCGTACATTTGCAGCGCTGGGAGATTTTAAGCAAGCTGTCGCAGCCTTTCAGCGTTCGTTCAAGCTACGTCCGAAAAACTGGGAGACACATATGATCTATGCTGATAGTGTTTTAACGCCAAACGAAGCTTGGAGTGAAGCCGTGAAGCATCTTACAGCTGCGCGCAAGCTGCTCCCGCGAACTGATAGACGCCGATCCAATGTTGAACGCAAACTTCGAGCAGCTGAGGCAATGGCTAAAGCACAACAGTACAGGCACACCCAAGAAAATGATGACGAGGATCATCATGAGGAAGAGGGCTCGTAATAATAATAGACAGAACGATGGAGCTCCTAGATGCACGATATCTACTGAAGTACTTTATTGAAACACATCAACGTCACCAGCACTGCTTCCAGTAAGGAGAACATGGTTGGATCCCAATCTTTGAAATTCTGCAGAAACACAGGCTGTGCGTCGACCATACAGCTGATAGCTTTCCACCAATTTACGCTTGCCTGTAGAGCTGTAGATCGCCACGCTCCCGTTTGCATCTCCTGAAGTCCAAAGTGCGCCGTCATGAGAAAAACTACACTGAATTCTGTAGCCTTCAACTTCGTGACCTCCAGAAAAACGAAGGGGAGGGTGGTGTCCACCAATACTGGGGCCTTTCAGGCGTTTGTACGGAGCACATGAAGAATATAGTGTCGCGTAGTTACCGCTACATTGGGCCACAAAGTACGGTCTGCTCGGGTGCGCTCGCAAGCATGTGTGCGCCAGCATGCTGTCGTCAAGGCGGTCGTATAGTAACGTAGCGGAACGCCAATCCCATACTAGCAATGTCTGATTGCTAGAATCTCGCTGCATAACCCCAGCACTAGACACAAATTGCTGGCCGTTGTCACCGACAAAAAGCAGGTCGTGTACATCCCCAAACGACTTCGTATATTTGGTAACAGTGTGTCTTGGCGATTTCTCACGGATGTCGTGTGAGTAAATACACCCTTTGTCAGTCCCGAGCAGCACAATGTTTAGTTCTAGTGGGTGTAAGCACACAGTCGTGATGCGTTCAACATTTGCGGAAGCTATACCGGCATCAGGTCGACGTAGTTCTTGAGTCTGACCGGTTTCAGCGTCCACGAAGTACGCCATCCCATCATATCCACCCGAAATCATTCGCCTGCCATCAAGCGACCACTTTGCACTCTTCACACCAAGTGAATGATGCTTCAGCACGCGTTGGCATTTTTCACTGCCATCCACAGAAGTGTTCCAAATGCGCACAGTAGCGTCCATCGACGCAGACAAGAATAAGTGAGGATACTTGGGATGCCACTGCAGTTCGTTCACCGCCTTGGTATGGCCAATAAACCGCTTTCGGCTCTGTTTTCGCAATGGAATTCTCCTCTCAAACTTTGTATCGGCAGTCGACCTATTGGGGATCTCATCCTTGGGTTCAAACAATGACAAATGTTTGTTTGCTGTAGTCTCTAATACAGCGGAAGAATGAGCTTCAATGGGAGTCCGTCGTCGTCGCTTGGCTATGTATCCACGGAATGCAAAGGCATCTTCCTCTCTCGTACTGTGATGTGCAAACGCTCGACGCTGACCAGCGAAACGCTGAGCAACCGTCAGTCGTCGTGTCTCTGAATCGATCGATGAAGATCGAGGACTAGGACGGCTATTGCACGGAGACGAAGGTGGCGAAGGAGAGGAGGCGTATTGGAGGATCGAGTCCATGAGAGTGGATTGCGCGAAAAAATGTTAAACAGCTAACATTTCATCCAATCGTTTAATTTTTACTTATATTTATGGCCAATGAGCTTGCTCCAGACATGTAACGGCGGAACGTGGGGTGATTGACGCTTGGATTTGTTGAATCAGAAGAGCTGCGTTGAATCAGCAGAACTCGTCGTCGCTATGCCTTCTGACCGGAAGGCTGCCGAGCCACCGCGTGTGTATACAGTCGGGGACTTCAGTTGGATGGAGGATGAACGTTATGGCGGCAAGAAGTCGCTGTGGACGCGTGTGAAGGAAGACCCACTCGTGCCATTGGGCTGCGCACTCACTACAGCCGTGTTGCTAGGCGGATTGGTGACGTTCCAGCGCGGTCAGTCCAAACTGGGCAACAAATTCATGCAAGCACGTGTGGTGCTGCAAACGGCGACTGTTGTCACACTGGCTGGTGGAGCCGCTTTGGCTTCTGGAGAGAAGCAGGAAAAGAAGAAGCAAAGCTATGAGGACCGCATGAAGATTGAACTGCGAGACAAGTAGACGAAGAACTAGTCAGATGAAGAACTAGCCGTGTAATCTCTAGCGTCATTTTACCAACGCTCATTGTTAAATCGACGGTATGAAGAAATGAAGAGCTTCTTCATGATGATCTTCTTAAAGGACGAGAACAAGCGACGAAAAAACGTCGCTTTTCTGTCCAAAAATCAACAAAATATGATCAGCCAATCAGAAAGAGTGATGCGATCTATCGAAGGTCGACTGGCGATTTAAATAGGAAATGCATTGAAACCGTCGCGCTATTGTTCAAGAAAAGGTGTCACTCTTTTTTGATTGGACGATTTTCAGAATTCTGAAATTGAATATCAATGATCAATTATAACCTATTGAAGTTCCCATAGTCCTGCGAAAATTGATAATATCATGGGTACATAAATGATGACAGGGATTCTGGTGGCTATTTTCGGAATTACGATTTTCTTGTGGCTATTTTCGGAGAGAAGGGGCCCATTTAGGGATCTCGATGGTCTATTGTATGCACGTAATGACACGTAACGGTCGGGTCACTCAAACGAGGAATGCCTCACTTTACTGACCGATCTTGAAACGACGCGATCCTTCAGCATCATCATCCATTGACCAAGTGTCGTCCTTGGCCATGAACGAGTACCTGCGCAGCAAGTGCTCGTCAGAGCAGCAGCTGCTGAATGAATTTGCCAAGTTGTTGAGCGGCAAGGATGTAGCGTCGCGCAAGATGGCGGACGTGTTGCGTGCACTCACCTTCTTCTACACGTCGGCGGCGCGAGGCTCACGCATTCCACACTCGCTGCTCAGTGGTCTTTGTACACTGCTTCCGCAGCTTAAAGATAAGAAGGAAATGGTGTTGCTCAAGGACGAGCACCAGCGCATCGCCCGCATTGCGTTGTGTCTCCTGGCGCGGCTTATCGACCAATTCGAGATCCAGAAGGAGATGATGATGAGACTGACGGACGCGAAGATGGACCAAGAACAGAGTGCTGATCCGGCTTGCCAAGTGCTGACGAACTTCCTCTTGACACTAGAATCGGCCGTGATAACTCCGTCGGGGCTGGTACTACCAAGACAGCGAGCTACGCTCCGAGTGTACGCACAACTCTGCCGAGTGTTTTGCACGAGAGAGCAGCTAGTGACATACACTACGTCACTACTACAGCAGTCTCCGGTGCTTGCTTTTGCTGAAAACCCAGTGGATGCTAAGGGAAAGCGCTTACCTACTCCAACACCTGCGCAGTTTGGAGCTGTGGCTGGGGCTTGTCATGCGTTGCGCTTCCATACAGCTCCAAATGAGCAATTATTTGCAGTGGAAAAGCTAGTACAACTAGCATTTATGACACCGGTGTCTACTGCATCTCGTCATTCGGCGAAAACACTGTTGGCACTTTTGACGTCGTCGATTCTGAGCGAAGATCGGCCGTCAAATGCAGTGACAGTGGCCAAGGCAATCGAATTACACTTGCTGAAGTCACGACCGCGTACTTTACTTGGCGGAGATTCTTTGACTTCTGTGTACCTGCTGCGGCTCTGTGGCCAATTGTCTCGCTTGCCAGCTCACCAACAACACCAACAAAACTCGTCGAATAATGGCACTGGAAGCTTAAATCTCGCTTCGACGCTGATAGAAACGTCGTGTGATGCAGTTCAACAGCAGCCCCCTGATCTGAATCCTGCTCTTCAAGGGTTTCTTGTATCGAACGCACTATCCGCGCTTCTTCAAGAGTATCTGATGGACGTCGTTCAAGGTTCTGTGGCTGATAGTCCAGCTACCAAAACAACCGCAGTGCCAGCGGTACTGCTGGTGGCTATCGAGGAGGCATTACAGGGAGCTACACCAGAGGCTAGCCTTCGTACACAGCCTAATTGGGGTTCGAAGAGCATTTTTGAGCTGGTGACGGCCGCGTTGCTGTCTCTCCTTCCAGCTTCCTCTGATTTACCAAATCTAGTAAGCAATACCGTCACTCTTCATCGTGTGTGTCGAGCTGTACAGTTTGTAGCAGAACGCTTTGACTCTACCGTGCTTCAACTAAGTGCGTCGGCAGGGCAGATGACGGTGATTCCGACTTATTTAAGTCAACTTACCATGCGCATTCGCTTGCTAACAGAGCACAGCAATGC
Organism: Phytophthora palmivora; assembly: GCA_008079305.1. Taxonomy (NCBI): domain Eukaryota; phylum Oomycota; class Peronosporomycetes; order Peronosporales; family Peronosporaceae; genus Phytophthora; species Phytophthora palmivora. The sequence continues at coordinate 163,099 of VOQZ01002038.1, forward strand.
ATTTGTGGCCTGTGAAGCTCTCCGAGCATATGTATGGCTATTGCCACGTTGGAACAGGGGTGGTGAACAGAATGGGAACAGTGACGGTGACTGGGTAAACCTCTTTTGGCAGCTTGAAGCGCTTCCGTTCAACCGTATTCAGCCAGAACGCCGCGCTGCGATTGCGTGGACGCTATTTCGCCGTTGTGTGACCACTGTGAAATCGTTTGGATATGAAGTCGAGACTCCACTACTCTCAGGCTGTCTTCGTGTAGTATTGAAGTGGTTTCGGATGCGACCATGTGTATGGCACGCTGCTTTGCTGACCGCAATTTGGCACACTGCCCTTCGAGAATGTCTCGCACCCTTAGGTGACGCCGTCTTTTTATCCATTAACGATCTGCTTGATTATCAGTGCCCACCAACGGAAAGCGCTGCTCCAGATAGCCTTGTCGTCAAGCAAAGCGCTCTGCAGTTTCTCAGCCACCGAGAAGGAGGCATGCGTTACGCTGTTCGATCTGAGGCGTGGAGTCATCCCCTGCTCCTGCGCCTCACGAAACAAGCACTTTTAGAGACCTGTACATCAAAACGATTGAGTAACCGAGCATTATCACAGTTATGCTATGAAGCACAAGCTCAAGGTTTTACTGCACTCGCCCAGCAGGTGAACGCTACGCTGACTTTCATTCAGCAGGCATCGTATCACTCACGAAGCGGTTTAACAGCTACCGCTGACTCAGAACATCCTATTACACTACATGACGATCCATTTTCGCTTACTACAGCTCGGGGAGCTGGTTCTGTCACTGATGAAGATCCTTTCTCGGACTCCAGAGCTCCTGACACGTCTACAACATCGAAGCGTGGTAGCGCAATGGAAAAAATGGTACCGGATGACCCCTTCACCGACGCAGTTCGTATCGAGAGTGCGATGGGATCCGAATCCACCAGTTGGGGCAATGTTACAACAAAGAATGAAATAGTAGCTACTCCCTTTAGCGACTTCGAGGCCTCTGCAGATAGTTCATTTGACAATAGTACTTGGGGTGACGGTGGCAACTCAGCACGACATACCAAAGCCGAAACACTCATCGGTTCATCCGCATCACTTTTTTCGAGCTGGGGCGACGAAACTTGTGCAAAAGAGCAAGGCAAGACTGAAGACTCATTTTTCGGGAAATTTTCGGGATCAGAGGAAACTACGTTTGCTTCCTGGGGACATACAAATACAAGTGACACACCATTCGAAACATTCAATGTTCCAGAGGACCCGTTCAGTGATTCTGCCGCAACCAATACGCCCGTGAACATCACAAGCTTGCCAATCCCTGAACCAAACCTAGAACAAGCAAAAGCGACACCACAAGAGACGTCGTTCTCCACGGACTTCAGCGCAGCATCCCCCGACTTCAGCTCACCTGCAGCAGACTTTGGGTCGGCGTCGGACTTCGGTCCTCCAGACAGTGGAGCTGAAGCAGAACGGCATGCGTCGTTTGGCAGTGGTGCTACGGCGGAACGGCATGAGTCATTCGGCGGCGGTGGGAAGCCGGTCGACGTGGACGCAGCAGCCACGGCGTCCGGCACGACGGATACGTTCACGGTCGAGACGCCGTCCGCGGTCACGGTGAACACGGCGGAGGAGACGTCGTTCTCCACGGACTTCGGTGGCGCATCGACAGACTTCAGCGCAGCATCCCCCGACTTCAGCTCACCTGCAGCAGACTTTGGGTCGGCGTCGGACTTCGGTCCTCCAGACAGTGGAGCGGAAGCAGAACGGCATGCGTCGTTTGGCAGTGGTGCTACGGCGGAACGGCATGAGTCATTCGGCGGCGGTGGGAAGCCGGTCGACGCGGACGCAGCAGCCACGGCGTCCGGCACGACGGATACGTTCACGGTCGAGACGCCGTCCGCGGTCACGGTGAACACGGCGGAGGAGACGTCGTTCTCCACGGACTTCGGTGGCGCATCGACAGACTTCAGCGCAGCATCCCCCGACTTCAGCTCACCTGCAGCAGACTTTGGGTCGGCGTCGGACTTCGGTCCTCCAGACAGTGGAGCGGAAGCAGAACGGCATGCGTCGTTTGGCAGTGGTGCTACGGCGGAACGGCATGAGTCATTCGGCGGCGGTGGGAAGCCGGTCGACGCGGACGCAGCAGCCACGGCGTCCGGCACGACGGATACGTTCACGGTCGAGACGCCGTCCGCGGTCACGGTGAACACGGCGGAGGAGACGTCGTTCTCCACGGACTTCGGTGGCGCATCGACAGACTTCAGCGCAGCATCCCCCGACTTCAGCTCACCTGCAGCAGACTTTGGGTCGGCGTCGGACTTCGGTCCTCCAGACAGTGGAGCTGAAGCAGAACGGCATGCGTCGTTTGGCAGTGGTGCTACGGCGGAACGGCATGAGTCATTCGGCGGCGGTGGGAAGCCGGTCGACGTGGACGCAGCAGCCACGGCGTCCGGCACGACGGATACGTTCACGGTCGAGACGCCGTCCGCGGTCACGGTGAACACGGCGGAGGAGACGTCGTTCTCCACGGACTTCGGTGGCGCATCGACAGACTTCAGCGCAGCATCCCCCGACTTCAGCTCACCTGCAGCAGACTTTGGGTCGGCGTCGGACTTCGGTCCTCCAGACAGTGGAGCGGAAGCAGAACGGCATGCGTCGTTTGGCAGTGGTGCTACGGCGGAACGGCATGAGTCATTCGGCGGCGGTGGGAAGCCGGTCGACGCGGACGCAGCAGCCACGGCGTCCGGCACGACGGATACGTTCACGGTCGAGACGCCGTCCGCGGTCACGGTGAACACGGCGGAGGAGACGTCGTTCTCCACGGACTTCGGTGGCGCATCGACAGACTTCAGCGCAGCATCCCCCGACTTCAGCTCACCTGCAGCAGACTTTGGGTCGGCGTCGGACTTCGGTCCTCCAGACAGTGGAGCTGAAGCAGAACGGCATGCGTCGTTTGGCAGTGGTGCTACGGCGGAACGGCATGAGTCATTCGGCGGCGGTGGGAAGCCGGTCGACGTGGACGCAGCAGCCACGGCGTCCGGCACGACGGATACGTTCACGGTCGAGACGCCGTCCGCGGTCACGGTGAACACGGCGGAGGAGACGTCGTTCTCCACGGACTTCGGTGGCGCATCGACAGACTTCAGCGCAGCATCCCCCGACTTCAGCTCACCTGCAGCAGACTTTGGGTCGGCGTCGGACTTCGGTCCTCCAGACAGTGGAGCGGAAGCAGAACGGCATGCGTCGTTTGGCAGTGGTGCTACGGCGGAACGGCATGAGTCATTCGGCGGCGGTGGGAAGCCGGTCGACGCGGACGCAGCAGCCACGGCGTCCGGCACGACGGATACGTTCACGGTCGAGACGCCGTCCGCGGTCACGGTGAACACGGCGGAGGAGACGTCGTTCTCCACGGACTTCGGTGGCGCATCGACAGACTTCAGCGCAGCATCCCCCGACTTCAGCTCACCTGCAGCAGACTTTGGGTCGGCGTCGGACTTCGGTCCTCCAGACAGTGGAGCGGAAGCAGAACGGCATGCGTCGTTTGGCAGTGGTGCTACGGCGGAACGGCATGAGTCATTCGGCGGCGGTGGGAAGCCGGTCGACGCGGACGCAGCAGCCACGGCGTCCGGCACGACGGATACGTTCACGGTCGAGACGCCGTCCGCGGTCACGGTGAACACGGCGGAGGAGACGTCGTTCTCCACGGACTTCGGTGGCGCATCGACAGACTTCAGCGCAGCATCCCCCGACTTCAGCTCACCTGCAGCAGACTTTGGGTCGGCGTCGGACTTCGGTCCTCCAGACAGTGGAGCGGAAGCAGAACGGCATGCGTCGTTTGGCAGTGGTGCTACGGCGGAACGGCATGAGTCATTCGGCGGCGGTGGGAAGCCGGTCGACGCGGACGCAGCAGCCACGGCGTCCGGCACGACGGATACGTTCACGGTCGAGACGCCGTCCGCGGTCACGGTGAACACGGCGGAGGAGACGTCGTTCTCCACGGACTTCGGTGGCGCATCGACAGACTTCAGCGCAGCATCCCCCGACTTCAGCTCACCTGCAGCAGACTTTGGGTCGGCGTCGGACTTCGGTCCTCCAGACAGTGGAGCGGAAGCAGAACGGCATGCGTCGTTTGGCAGTGGTGCTACGGCGGAACGGCATGAGTCATTCGGCGGCGGTGGGAAGCCGGTCGACGCGGACGCAGCAGCCACGGCGTCCGGCACGACGGATACGTTCACGGTCGAGACGCCGTCCGCGGTCACGGTGAACACGGCGGAGGAGACGTCGTTCTCCACGGACTTCGGTGGCGCATCGACAGACTTCAGCGCAGCATCCCCCGACTTCAGCTCACCTGCAGCAGACTTTGGGTCGGCGTCGGACTTCGGTCCTCCAGACAGTGGAGCGGAAGCAGAACGGCATGCGTCGTTTGGCAGTGGTGCTACGGCGGAACGGCATGAGTCATTCGGCGGCGGTGGGAAGCCGGTCGACGCGGACGCAGCAGCCACGGCGTCCGGCACGACGGATACGTTCACGGTCGAGACGCCGTCCGCGGTCACGGTGAACACGGCGGAGGAGACGTCGTTCTCCACGGACTTCGGTGGCGCATCGACAGACTTCAGCGCAGCATCCCCCGACTTCAGCTCACCTGCAGCAGACTTTGGGTCGGCGTCGGACTTCGGTCCTCCAGACAGTGGAGCGGAAGCAGAACGGCATGCGTCGTTTGGCAGTGGTGCTACGGCGGAACGGCATGAGTCATTCGGCGGCGGTGGGAAGCCGGTCGACGCGGACGCAGCAGCCACGGCGTCCGGCACGACGGATACGTTCACGGTCGAGACGCCGTCCGCGGTCACGGTGAACACGGCGGAGGAGACGTCGTTCTCCACGGACTTCGGTGGCGCATCGACAGACTTCAGCGCAGCATCCCCCGACTTCAGCTCACCTGCAGCAGACTTTGGGTCGGCGTCGGACTTCGGTCCTCCAGACAGTGGAGCGGAAGCAGAACGGCATGCGTCGTTTGGCAGTGGTGCTACGGCGGAACGGCATGAGTCATTCGGCGGCGGTGGGAAGCCGGTCGACGCGGACGCAGCAGCCACGGCGTCCGGCACGACGGATACGTTCACGGTCGAGACGCCGTCCGCGGTCACGGTGAACACGGCGGAGGAGACGTCGTTCTCCACGGACTTCGGTGGCGCATCGACAGACTTCAGCGCAGCATCCCCCGACTTCAGCTCACCTGCAGCAGACTTTGGGTCGGCGTCGGACTTCGGTCCTCCAGACAGTGGAGCGGAAGCAGAACGGCATGCGTCGTTTGGCAGTGGTGCTACGGCGGAACGGCATGAGTCATTCGGCGGCGGTGGGAAGCCGGTCGACGCGGACGCAGCAGCCACGGCGTCCGGCACGACGGATACGTTCACGGTCGAGACGCCGTCCGCGGTCACGGTGAACACGGCGGAGGAGACGTCGTTCTCCACGGACTTCGGTGGCGCATCGACAGACTTCAGCGCAGCATCCCCCGACTTCAGCTCACCTGCAGCAGACTTTGGGTCGGCGTCGGACTTCGGTCCTCCAGACAGTGGAGCGGAAGCAGAACGGCATGCGTCGTTTGGCAGTGGTGCTACGGCGGAACGGCATGAGTCATTCGGCGGCGGTGGGAAGCCGGTCGACGCGGACGCAGCAGCCACGGCGTCCGGCACGACGGATACGTTCACGGTCGAGACGCCGTCCGCGGTCACGGTGAACACGGCGGAGGAGACGTCGTTCTCCACGGACTTCGGTGGCGCATCGACAGACTTCAGCGCAGCATCCCCCGACTTCAGCTCACCTGCAGCAGACTTTGGGTCGGCGTCGGACTTCGGTCCTCCAGACAGTGGAGCGGAAGCAGAACGGCATGCGTCGTTTGGCAGTGGTGCTACGGCGGAACGGCATGAGTCATTCGGCGGCGGTGGGAAGCCGGTCGACGCGGACGCAGCAGCCACGGCGTCCGGCACGACGGATACGTTCACGGTCGAGACGCCGTCCGCGGTCACGGTGAACACGGCGGAGGAGACGTCGTTCTCCACGGACTTCGGTGGCGCATCGACAGACTTCAGCGCAGCATCCCCCGACTTCAGCTCACCTGCAGCAGACTTTGGGTCGGCGTCGGACTTCGGTCCTCCAGACAGTGGAGCGGAAGCAGAACGGCATGCGTCGTTTGGCAGTGGTGCTACGGCGGAACGGCATGAGTCATTCGGCGGCGGTGGGAAGCCGGTCGACGCGGACGCAGCAGCCACGGCGTCCGGCACGACGGATACGTTCACGATCGAGACGCCGTCCGCGGTCACGGTGAACACGGCGGAGGAGACGTCGTTCTCCACGGACTTCGGTGGCGCATCGACAGACTTCAGCGCAGCATCCCCCGACTTCAGCTCACCTGCAGCAGACTTTGGGTCGGCGTCGGACTTCGGTCCTCCAGACAGTGGAGCGGAAGCAGAACGGCATGCGTCGTTTGGCAGTGGTGCTACGGCGGAACGGCATGAGTCATTCGGCGGCGGTGGGAAGCCGGTCGACGCGGACGCAGCAGCCACGGCGTCCGGCACGACGGATACGTTCACGGTCGAGACGCCGTCCGCGGTCACGGTGAACACGGCGGAGGAGACGTCGTTCTCCACGGACTTCGGTGGCGCATCGACAGACTTCAGCGCAGCATCCCCCGACTTCAGCTCACCTGCAGCAGACTTTGGGTCGGCGTCGGACTTCGGTCCTCCAGACAGTGGAGCGGAAGCAGAACGGCATGCGTCGTTTGGCAGTGGTGCTACGGCGGAACGGCATGAGTCATTCGGCGGCGGTGGGAAGCCGGTCGACGCGGACGCAGCAGCCACGGCGTCCGGCACGACGGATACGTTCACGATCGAGACGCCGTCCGCGGTCACGGTGAACACGGCGGAGGAGACGTCGTTCTCCACGGACTTCGGTGGCGCATCGACAGACTTCAGCGCAGCATCCCCCGACTTCAGCTCACCTGCAGCAGACTTTGGGTCGGCGTCGGACTTCGGTCCTCCAGACAGTGGAGCGGAAGCAGAACGGCATGCGTCGTTTGGCAGTGGTGCTACGGCGGAACGGCATGAGTCATTCGGCGGCGGTGGGAAGCCGGTCGACGCGGACGCAGCAGCCACGGCGTCCGGCACGACGGATACGTTCACGGTCGAGACGCCGTCCGCGGTCACGGTGAACACGGCGGAGGAGACGTCGTTCTCCACGGACTTCGGTGGCGCATCGACAGACTTCAGCGCAGCATCCCCCGACTTCAGCTCACCTGCAGCAGACTTTGGGTCGGCGTCGGACTTCGGTCCTCCAGACAGTGGAGCGGAAGCAGAACGGCATGCGTCGTTTGGCAGTGGTGCTACGGCGGAACGGCATGAGTCATTCGGCGGCGGTGGGAAGCCGGTCGACGCGGACGCAGCAGCCACGGCGTCCGGCACGACGGATACGTTCACGATCGAGACGCCGTCCGCGGTCACGGTGAACACGGCGGAGGAGACGTCGTTCTCCACGGACTTCGGTGGCGCATCGACAGACTTCAGCGCAGCATCCCCCGACTTCAGCTCACCTGCAGCAGACTTTGGGTCGGCGTCGGACTTCGGTCCTCCAGACAGTGGAGCGGAAGCAGAACGGCATGCGTCGTTTGGCAGTGGTGCTACGGCGGAACGGCATGAGTCATTCGGCGGCGGTGGGAAGCCGGTCGACGCGGACGCAGCAGCCACGGCGTCCGGCACGACGGATACGTTCACGATCGAGACGCCGTCCGCGGTCACGGTGAACACGGCGGAGGAGACGTCGTTCTCCACGGACTTCGGTGGCGCATCGACAGACTTCAGCGCAGCATCCCCCGACTTCAGCTCACCTGCAGCAGACTTTGGGTCGGCGTCGGACTTCGGTCCTCCAGACAGTGGAGCGGAAGCAGAACGGCATGCGTCGTTTGGCAGTGGTGCTACGGCGGAACGGCATGAGTCATTCGGCGGCGGTGGGAAGCCGGTCGACGCGGACGCAGCAGCCACGGCGTCCGGCACGACGGATACGTTCACGGTCGAGACGCCGTCCGCGGTCACGGTGAACACGGCGGAGGAGACGTCGTTCTCCACGGACTTCGGTGGCGCATCGACAGACTTCAGCGCAGCATCCCCCGACTTCAGCTCACCTGCAGCAGACTTTGGGTCGGCGTCGGACTTCGGTCCTCCAGACAGTGGAGCGGAAGCAGAACGGCATGCGTCGTTTGGCAGTGGTGCTACGGCGGAACGGCATGAGTCATTCGGCGGCGGTGGGAAGCCGGTCGACGCGGACGCAGCAGCCACGGCGTCCGGCACGACGGATACGTTCACGGTCGAGACGCCGTCCGCGGTCACGGTGAACACGGCGGAGGAGACGTCGTTCTCCACGGACTTCGGTGGCGCATCGACAGACTTCAGCGCAGCATCCCCCGACTTCAGCTCACCTGCAGCAGACTTTGGGTCGGCGTCGGACTTCGGTCCTCCAGACAGTGGAGCGGAAGCAGAACGGCATGCGTCGTTTGGCAGTGGTGCTACGGCGGAACGGCATGAGTCATTCGGCGGCGGTGGGAAGCCGGTCGACGCGGACGCAGCAGCCACGGCGTCCGGCACGACGGATACGTTCACGGTCGAGACGCCGTCCGCGGTCACGGTGAACACGGCGGAGGAGACGTCGTTCTCCACGGACTTCGGTGGCGCATCGACAGACTTCAGCGCAGCATCCCCCGACTTCAGCTCACCTGCAGCAGACTTTGGGTCGGCGTCGGACTTTGGTCCTCCAGACAGTGGAGCGGAAGGAGAACGGCTTGCGTCGTTTGGCAGTGGTGCTACGGCGGAACGGCATGAGTCATTCGGCGGGCGGTTTACGCAATGGATCATTTGATGATGCTAATAGGGTATCTGGTGCGATGGAATTAGGTGATGTAGCAGAGACCGAAACCGAGATGCGACCTGTTGACGTTAGTTTGGATGATGAATTCGATGAGATTTTTGGAGATACCCAAGCAACATCAACTGATCCGGTTTGTGATGTGAGCGCCAATAGAAGTCTACCTGAAGACACACCGAACACTCAGCCCAGTACTGATAAGTATGACGCAGAGTTTGACGAGATTTTTGGTGAAGGAATTTCGAGCACAAGCAGTGTTACCTCTATACCTATAGAAACTGGGAAGAACGTACATGGTGAAGAGGATCACACAACTTCTGGAGTTGAAGTGCGAACCGGAACACCGGTATCAGATTTTACTATAAGCTAGTGAGTTCATAGCATACCGAGAGAAACCATATATCTAATGGCAAACGAAACGTGTATAAGGAACGCTGTGGGTTATTGTTGTCTGCTTCTCGTACCAACAACTCCTGCCACCACCATTACCTCTTCACAAACCGGCTACGACACTGACCTTCTCTTGTAAGTTCTTGATGTCTTGATAAGATGCCACTGATTCACTTGCTTCACTTAAACGTATTGAAGTCGCGAACCTCGTTCACGATCTCTAGAGCACGCTGCAATAGCGTTCGCATCTCATCACAATTCGAGCGCCGCGCCGCAATATCGCCTGTCTCCGCTAACAGCTCCGTGAGCTTGTCCTCGCGGTAGAGTGAAGACACCAACTCATTCTGAATATTTTCTTTTGAGTGCCCCACCATGAAGCACATAATGGCCTTAGGTACCAGGTCCAGGAAGTTTTTCCGCACAATATCGAAGTAAGACGCAAGCAGACTCTTAATAATTTCCGTCTCAATGCGTTCACGGTCTGTCGGGTCATCGCCTTGTCGCATGCTGACTGGTACCTGAGGAAGCTTAACAACTGCAGGCTTTGAGCTAACAGTGGTATCCGCACCACTTTTCTTTCGACCGCCTCCGAAGAATGACAAGAGTCCATTGCCTTCTTGTTTGTCCTCTGCTGTTCCGGAGTGGCCTGTGGGAGCGGCGTTCTGCTTTGGTGCTTGTCCTGCGCGGCGCGGGTCCTGATTAATCATATTGTTGGTAGGTGCTCCAGCAGATGCCATCGTCTCACGCTGCATTTTCTCCATTAATTGAGCCACTGCGCGGCTGCCACCAATGAAATCTGGGTGGTTTGTATTCACGTAGGCCAATTCAATCTGAATGAGGTTCTGAATCATTGCTTGGGTCGGAATCAACGAAGCACGTAGCATACCGTTGACCACTTCCATGACACGGTCGCGCAGTTCAGGGAAGCGTGTTAGCTCAATAGTTTCGCACTGTGATGTCACGCGCTGGAGCTCGTCAAATACAAGATCCACACATTGTAGACCAGGTTGCTCCAAACGGCTAATCTGACGCTTCGCCAGCAGCTCAAAAGATACTTCGGGAACAAATAGTGACTGACGCGGACCGTTAGCGTTGCGAATAGTAGTGCGGATGTCCTCGTCACTGAGTCCATCAAAAGGATTCACCTCACGCAAGGACTTGGAAAAGATTTCGTTGAAAATGTAGTTGATGCGCGCACCACCGTAGAGTTCATCCATTTCCACAAGCTGGTGGTTACGTCCATCTAGTGAGTTAGTGAAATTGCTCGAAAAATGCGACAGCAGGTTAAGCAGGCATCCACCCATTTCAGTGGCAGTCATCTGTTCCGTGGGGGAGCCCATCTCACCGAGTTCTTGATCAAGATCGGAGATCATGCTGCTGATCTTGGACTTGATATCCGGCAGACAGTCACGAATATGATGCATGAGAATTGTATTGAGCGTCTTGGAGAGATACTGCGTTCCCATCCTCGAAGCGATGGCACGATAAGCCGGGTGTGTCTTAAAGAAGTTCTGTTCTTTGGATAGTGAGTCGCGAATCGACAGTTGGGAGTTGATGTCCGCTTGGCTGCGGTTCACGACGCCCACATAGCCTCTTTTGAGTGGAATGACACGTCCCTGCAGCATATCCATAGCGTCGGTTCCGTCGTCCATAAGGTCAAGTTTCGTGAGCACACCAATGGTACGTTGTCCATCTGGGTCAATTTCTCGGGCCATTTTCAGTGCGTCACTGTTGGCCAAGTCTGTATTAGCCGACGTAACGGCGAGGATAATAGAATTAGGGTTCGAAATGAACTCCGTGCACATGTCTCGGATCTGTTCCTCAATATTCACAGGTTGGTCTCCCACCGGCACCTTGGTGATGCCAGGGAGATCCACAAGTGTGAGGTTCAGTACATAAGGAGAGAAGACCTTGAGGTTAATGCTCTTGTTGCTGATGCCTTTGTTCTTGCCCGTAATGCGATCTGTCTCCTTCTCAATCTCGCGACGGATTTCATTGAAATCCGTGAACTTCTGGCCTGGGAGATGCAGGAACTCGCCCCATTCTTCCACCGTCTCGGCATCTTTGGCGTCTTCCACGGGGATACTAGCTGACGAATTGTAGAGCTGAAGTACGAGGGGACGACGCGTGACGATCCCCGAGCCACGAGGTAGGAAATCTTTGCCGACAATGTTCTCTAAGACCGACGACTTGCCGCTGCTCTGACTGCCGATGACGACAATCTGTGGCAGGTTAATGGGCGATTGGCCAATGGCGCTGAATACGTCCTGTAGCTTGTTGATAATGGGGATCAACTGGTCCATGGCGACGCTCTACTTGGGGAATGCCTTCGCCTCTTCCGCCACTTGGATGCCGAAAGCTTTTGAGCTCCTCAGTCTGATTTATAGGAAAAACCTCGGGAGAAAAGAAGGTAAGGTTTTATTTAGGACATGGTGTGACCACGTCAGTGAATGTCATTCAAATGAGGGAGATTAATGCCTTTCAATAACTTGCCTACCAGTCAATATCCGAGACCATGGAGCTGCAGTGGCGGGACCTTCATTTGCTCCACGTGCATCGTGATACGCTACGTTGCGCTCTTACGCGATGCATTGCATGTTGCTACAAGATCGTGCTGCATAATCGACCAGGATTGCTGCCTAATGTGCGACCAGAGATGTGTCTACGTATGGCCAAGACTAAAGCGAACGAAGACCAGGAGACATCACCATCAACTGAAACTTCTGGACACCGCATTGGTCTGTACGATGCAAGCCAAGTGAAGCGCATATTGACGGTGGGTGATGGCAACTTTTCCTACTCTTTGGCGCTCGCGCGAGCACTTGGTCCGGATTCAGGCGTTCAGTTGGTCACCACGTCGCATGAGAGCAAGAAGACGGTACTGGATACGTATCCGGACGGTGAAAAGATACTTGAGGAACTCCATTCGATGCCTCATGTGACAGTGCAACACGAGTTGGATGCTACTGACGCCGAGCAGATGAAAAATCTGGGTCAGTTCGACCGAGTCATTTGGAACTTCCCGTGCGTACGAGCGCCACGTGGAGAGGATGGACAGAATCAAGAAATGGAGATCAACAAGAAGCTTTTGAACGACTTCTTTGTCCATGTGGCACAGATACTCACGCCTATGGGTGAAGTGCACGTGACGCACAAGACCAAGAAGCCGTTTGGCCAGTGGGGTATTGAAAATATTGCCAAATCCAACATGCTCCGCCACCAGCAGTCCGTTGTCTTTGACCGCTGTTTGTACCCGGGATACTCGAACAAGAAAGTGCTTTCAAAAGGCTCATTCCCGATCTGGGATTCGCTGACTTTTATCTTCGTGCCAGAAGACCGTGCCCAGCCTGAAACACCAGCTGATGGTGAGTTACAACCAAGTCTGATGACACTCTTCCGGTCGAGCCAGTCACAATGGATATCCTCAAGAAACTTTACTTGCTATTGACTCCATCGCTGGACGATATGCTTGGTTCCAAGAAAAAGAAAAGGGGATTCAAGGGTCTAGTCAGTACCAATAACAACCAGAACGGCATTAGCCACAAGGGCGACAAGGAGAGCAATGACCACAAAAGCAACAGTAGTCATTGGGGCAACAACAAGAAGCGAAAGCAGCCTATGTCTAGCCATCAAAAGGGAGGAAAACTGTCAAGTAGGAAAAAAGGACGCAGATCATGAGCTACCGCAAGGACTTACATGTACATGTAGCGCAAATCAACATCCAATAGACTGCATTACTTTTTATTCTGTATCAGCTGTAGTAGGTGATGCATTCACTCCTACACAGATTTTCTCTCTTTGCATTACATGCATTACCTATTCTTCACAGGACTAGGAATCCCTTTGAACGTTCGATACCGCTTCTGAATCTTTGTAGCTGCACGCTCCAGAGTGTGCGCTCCGATCAAAACGAAAAGTCGATCATTACTCAGAATTTTGAGATCGGCTTTCGGGGTCGTGATAACGATGGGCAGTTCGACGTGATTCGACAACCCCATTACTTGAGTTGACATGCGGTAAATACCAATGCAAATACCAGAGTACGACGATGTAGCGAATGAGTAGAAGACATCGGAATAGGTGCAATCGTTCTGTGCAACACGCATAAACGCCATAACGTAAGGAACCACCAAGCCACAAGGATCTAAAAAAGTAAAGTAATCGAATCTTACCCGAAGCGCACATGGAACTGAAAAGGTGTGAATCACACCGGTACATCGAGGTCCTCCAACCAATTGCCGAACAATCTTGTGAATTGACGGGTTGAAGTAGGTCTGCACAACCATATTTTCGCACAGCTCTGGATGCAGGATTCGCCCGGACATGTACAGAGGGAGACCAAAAATCTCCTTTTCAGACTTGTGTTCAGGTGCATCGTGCAGCAAAATGTTGTCCCATAATTTAAGCACTTCCATACCCGACATATCCGCTGTCATGCTGGTACTTGTATTGCCACTGCCTGACAGTACTGTTTGAAGCTGGTTTAGCTGGAATGACATGCCCATGAATTTCGAGTTAGCTTCATCAGCGAGCTCGGTAACAGTGAAAATTTTCGAGAAATCCATTTTAAGTTCCACCAGCATTGTCGCGAATATGGCCTCTGCATCAGCGATGCTGGACTCCAGCTCAGCTTCTGAGGCGGATTCGGAAATGATCGTGTTTTTCGCTCGTTTTCCAAGAACAACAACTGCAGCAGCCGCCTTTGCACCAGCACGTTGCAAATCCGAGTAAACGAGGGGACTTCCACGCACGTAGTACTGCAAATCGTCATCGTTAAACATTACTGGTAATCCACAATGACATGTTCGCAACTTACCACATTTTTGAAGGCAGAAAGAGTTCTCTTCAGGATGTCGGACGGCTCCGAGCTATCTAAAATCGTTATTGGAGGGTGGGTGGTAGCGTATGGGGAACGTAGCGGCAAAATGAGCCATTGCAGACTCTCCAGTGATTCCTCGCCCAAAAAGCTGCAAATTACGATATGCCTTGGGTGCAAGAGGATGTCGAGTGGTGGGGTATGAAGGATACCAGGTGTAAGCGAGTTTCGAGTGGCATCTCCACCGTGTAATCCAGCATTAATTTGAGGACTTTCGTATGGATTGCCACTTGTAATGGTCCGATTAGAATTCTTGAAACTGAGAGCAATAGTCTCAAGTGAGCGGTCCTAAGTCAAAAACAATAAACCACAAACATTAGATTTCGTGATACTGCGGAGACGATAGTGTGCGAGTACCAGTACAAGCGACCCCGTTCTGGATGTTGCCAGCTACTCAGCGTCAAGCAACAATGCCATCTTAGCAGCCCGTTCAACGAACTCAAAACATCTCATGAAATACTTACTGGACTGTGATGCTTCATAGAATCGTAATTTGGGGTCATATATGCCGTGTATGCTGTTAAGCTCCGTAGCTCATCACAAGGGAGATCGCCGTCATGGTCGGCAGAAAGTATGGGCTGAAACACATCTCCGGTCGGGTTCATGAATGTGGACGTGCTACCAGGCCGCCGCATTTCTTCTAGGCTGACCTCCTCTGGGCAAATTTTATAGTTGAACACTTGATCGAGGTCATCAGCGATACAATAACACTGAATCCACTCTGTCATTAGCAAGCTTTCACCAGGATTTAACAACACGCGTGACTCGGACGTTTTGTGAAAGCTTGACTCCTCTTCGGAGAATATCACTTCCACACCGATAAGCAATACAGTGCCTGAGGTTTCTTGAAAAATACGTGTAGCCGCCTGAGAAAATGAAAGTCCAGCGTATCTCTGTTAACAAGCAATAGCGTCGTTTTGCAGGGGTAAGCTTCAGTTGACATTACAATTGTCGTGACACACTCGTACCTTTGAGAGATGAATTAGATACATTTCCTTTGCTGCGCCTGCGTAATATTCTTTAATCCAGCTGCATTCTGACAATTCCTTCTCGGCGACGTCAGTTGTTAGAATATCTGGTCCCATCGATTTGTCCTTTCCGATTACAGCGAGCCGTGGAGTGGAGCTTACATCCGTATTATCGCTTGTGTCAACCGAGAGACTCGATCCCAAATTTGACAACATGGTTGAAATCCCGTTAGATACAGTGTTTTGGGCTAGCGAGCCCATTTTGATGACATTCTCGCAAATAATGTCGTCTGGATGTACCCCAGCAGCTAGCATGTGCCTAGCACTTTCAGCGCGTAGCACCATCACCAAAAAACGCACCGACGCCCTACGACAAAACACGGTCAGGTTACGTGGTGAATGCTAACACAATGCAGTCACTACAGGGACTCACCCAACATAGCGCTTGGTGGCAAGTACGCGCATGATATTCATCGCATCTTCCGTTGATGCGTCACCTGTCAGCTTGTCTGGAAACACAAACACCGCTCTAGCATTTCGTGCAAGGGAACGTTCCAAATCTTCAGAGCGGGTAGCATTACCAGCGACGTATGTAACACGCGATATAAAGATGGGATCCGCTTTAAGCTTCGCGATGAGAGGTTTCGTGAACTTGGACTTGCGTTCACCTAGTACAACAGCTTCTAGTTGCTGCGTATCGGTATCACTTAGATGATCAGCGTGGAAAAGTTCTCGCAGGATGGCTGATAGCTGGGCAAACGATGGGTTGCCGATAATGAGTACATGCTTGGAATCCGGTTTGGGAGTGTAGGGTGGGTTTCCAATTTGACGCAACTTGTACAAGCTGATAAGGTTATCAATCTCCATCGAGAACAAAATGATGCCCATGACGATAAACATGATTGCCAAAAGTCGGCTAGGCACTGTTTGAGGTGCGTTGTCGCCATAGCCAACCGTACCAAGTGTCTACAGAAGTAGTTGTAAATCATAACAGGACAGTTAGCAAATAGTATGAGCTATTTGCTTTCAGATGACGTACCACCACAGTGAAGTAGAAAGCAAACATGACAGACCAAGTTGCGTCTGAGCATTCGGTAGACTCATGCCTCGTCACAGATCCATCGTTGCAGCTATACAGATGTGCAAACCCATTGTCGGTGAAGAACGGCATTTCACCAAGCGTTTCAACAAAAACATGATCGACGCGGCGACCATGATCATAAGCAAAATTTTGATTCCCAATCGAACCATCATCCAGCCTTTGGTCGATCTGGGTACGTGTTTCTCCATCTCCAAGTAGCTCCTCAAGATAAAAACTGGTCTCATGACTGAAAAATCCAAGTATGTGCGTGTTCGTACTCCTCCAATGACTTTGACCGAGCCGAAACCCACACCGAAGTTCGACGCTAGACACAGCAGCTCCAGCAGCGTGACGGGTGAGAAGCAGAAGAGGAGCTTGTAACGGGACGCGAGGAAGCGTACCACGTCATCCACGATGGCGATAGCGTAGAGCCCCAGCACTGTGTAGTAGGACCACTCGTGACGTCGTACGAGTTGAGTCTGGACATGGTGAAACCTAAAATGCCGAAGGACACGAGCAATTGAACAGGTCGGTTCTGTAGGCCACAGCAGACGATGAGATCAGTAATGAGAGAGTGCGACTGACTGCGCTTCTTACTATGATGGCAGCTGTACGGGACGTGCGCGCCCATCGACGGCAGTTGAGCGAGAAGCCGAGTTCGCCCTTGCGCAGTGACTTGCGCTGGCGACGTGACGCGACTGTCCAGAGCAGCGAAATAAGCACCAGACCTGCTAGCAGGTACGCGGCGTGGATCACCTGCTCTTGTGTGTGCGCCCAGTCAGCTACACAGCGCGGTGTGCTGGTGGTGAGGTTGGTCTCCTCGTTCTGGTTCACGCATATCATTCCCATGGCCGGCGGAATGCGGAGTGACGAGCGTATAACACCAAAGGTAAAAGCAGATGGGACAGGGTTGGGTGTGGTAAAGCTACTGCACGATACAGTATTACCAGACTGTCAGCTGAAGACACGGTCTTCACGATCGGATCGTAGGGCTAAATGCCTGGTGGAGCTTTGCTTCGTGCAATGGATAACATGTATTCCATGGCCAAATGAAGAAAAAGGCGGTTTTTCAATGCAACAATGCCGAGAAGCTTGTTGAGAATGCGCTGAATGGATAATGCCGCACACACCGTTGCCTACGTATCATTGCCAATTTGTTTTCTGGCAATGATAATGAAGCCCACCACTGACTCAGTGACTGAGAACCAAAGTGTGCTCGTGCAACCAATGGCATTGACACCTAGAAATCCAACCAAGCGGAAGGAAACCTGCATTTTCAGGTATACAGATCAGCTACAGTCGAGCAAAACTCTACTACAGGCCGTAGTCTACAGCACTACAGAATTACCGACAGCAATGAACATGAAACTTGATGGAAATGTGGCGTTGAGACAGGTCAAGTCACAGACACAAGAGGGTCCGCGCTTGGTTTAAAGTCGCCATGATCGTGTCATTCGCTATGCCGTCGTACGACTTCTGCTCGCCCAAGGCTAAGTTGGCGAGCATACTTTAATCCGACGAGAACACACTCAATATAATAGATGAGACCTGTACGTGAACGCAACGAGTGCATTTCAATCTCGCACTCTTCCTTCATCCGATGCAACTCTAACTGTAAATGTTAAGGCAAATTCTGTTGTGACTGTCTATCAGTTTCTGTCAACCACTGATGCAGATTATGCAGTATAGCAGTATTTACGTCAAAACAGTCTATTTGAGGTTTTTACTTTTTACCGACTTGTGTTCGGTACATAAATCCCATGAATCTGAATACAAAAAATGGCGCCAATGGAATCGGCAGGAACCAAGCGGTCGGCGGAGGAGGCCGAGCCACCAGCCGTGAAGCGTGTCCGCTTTGCAAACTCCATCTCATCCAATGACGCCACGTCACTAGCTATCGGTATGGATAACTACAGTTGCAATTATCTATCAGTCCTAAGCTAATTTTCTTGTCCGCAGCAACCGACGCCGACCAAGTTGAAGCGCAGACGCTGGAATGGTTCGCCCCCAAGTTCACGTACCACGCGTTCGGCACTGATGAGGTAGTCGACGGCTATGAAGGCCTCAAGATATCGGTAATTTTCAATGGATTTGACTTCCGTGCGCTGCTGGACGTCGACTTTAAGGAGAAAGAGGACACGTGAGTGCTGGAGCAACTGCTGCAGTCATTGTGGTTAACCATGCGATGTATATACGGATGCAGTGCAGATGATGTCGTCGCAAAGTTGACCCCGTCACTACCGCAGGGGTTTGTCGTTGACAAGAATGAGTTTATCGCTGCATTGCGCAAGGCAGCGGAAAACTACACCGGTCCACCAGGTAAGTGCATCGAGACGTACAGTATTAAGACACCAGTGAAAGAAGGTGCAGAGGCTGAAGGCGAGCGATACTTTGAGATCTATGAGTGTAAATTGGAAGACAACGAGGAAGCCCAGAAACTTCTAACTAATCTCCAGACACTGTCGTTGTGGTTCATCGAAGGTGAGCCAATTGCGTGGCACTGATGGCAACTTTCTAGCGTCTTACAAATTTGTCATTGAAGGAGCCGATGCCGTCGACGTTGCGGATCCCCGATGGGTGGTTTACTTGATCTACGAGCGGAAGGAACCTGGAAGCGGAACTTTCAAGCCCGTTGGGTTCATCACTGTCTTCAAATTCTTCAATCCGCTGGGACGGAAAGCTGCATACTGCAAGCCCGACCAGAACGAGACGCACCGCATTTGTCAGGCTCTCATCTTCCCGACGTACCAGCGCCAAGGTGCGTTCGTGATTACCATGCCAGTGTTGCAAGAGAGTTCTAACTGAGACGATGCAGGACACGCTGAGCGTCTGGTACAATGCATCCATACGCAAGCAGTGGCGAACGAGCGCGTTTACGAACTCACTGTAGAGGACCCCGTGCCAGCATTCGCGAGCGTACGTAATCCCATGTCTGCTGTTGTACCTCTGGAAGCTTAGCGATGTGTGTGGTATTATACCTACAGCTACGAGACCTGGTGGATCTGAAGAACTGTGTCAAGCACGGATTCTTCTCGCTGTCTCCAGATGGAAGTGTAGGCGCTGAAGGCACGGGGCGTGGCACTGCGGCGCTAACGACTGCTGATATCCACGCTGTTCAGGAGAAGCTCAAGCTCACGCAGAAGCAGGTACAGACCTGCTACGAGGCGCGAAAACTCTCGTTTGTCGCCCCGACGGACGAAGTGCAGCGCAAGAAATTTCGGCTTGAGGTGAAGAAGCGGCTGTTTCGCCTCCATACAGAGGAGCTGGACGGCATGGGCGCCGATCGCCGCAAAGCCTTCCTCGAGACCGAGTATCAACGTCTGGAAGAGCACTACAATCAGATGGTCTCAAAAATTATCAGCCAGTCGTAAATCAATTATCAGCCAATAGAAAGCGAATGTGGAAGGGGGCACAATGCCATTTGAGAACGCGAGCACTAGTAGATTGAGCTGGTTCTGATGAGCGGCAGTTTGGACCCGACAGTGCAGTACGAGCTGTTAGAACGTATTGGTGGTGGTGCATTCGGGGAGGTCTTTAAGGGGCTTAACACCCAGACGGACGAGGTGGTCGCTATTAAGATCATCGACCTCGAGTCGGCAGCAGATGAGATCGAGGACGTGCAACAGGTGCAGTTTTCACCGCTGCATTGACAATCTACCGTGCATTTCGCTGATATATGCTATGCCATCTGCTGTAATTAGGAGATCCACGTGCTGTCGCAGTGTTCTTGCGAGCAGCTCACGACGTACTCGGGCTCGTTTATTGCGGGGACGAAGCTATGGTCAGTGCTTGCGTCTTGGTGGTTGCTGAATATGCAGACTGACAGTATGGGCATTACTTGATGCAGGATTATCATGGAGTTTCTGTCGGGTGGTTCGGTCGGGGACATCATGCGCAATGAACCATTGGATGAGGCTTTTATTGCTATCATTTTGCGCGAGCTGTTGAAAGGTCTGGAGTATCTGCATTCGGAGAAAAAAATTCATCGCGATATCAAGGCGGCGAATGTTTTGCTGAGTGGAGATGGCCATGTGAAGCTTGCGGATTTTGGTGTCACTGGTCAAATCACAGAGACGATAACGAAGCGCAGCACGGCAGTGGGGACTCCGTTCTGGATGGCACCTGAAGTCATTCAGGAGTCTGAGTACGACTTCAAGGCGGATATATGGTCGCTGGGTATCACTGCAATTGAAATGGCGAAGGGTGCGCCTCCGCTTGCTGAGTACGTACTTTTACATTGACTTGGACCTACGCATTGACTTACATCATTTGTTAAATTTTGCTTTGGTGAACAACAGCATTCACCCGATGAAAGTTCTTTTCATGATACCGACAATGGACCCACCCGTGTTGGAAGACAGTTTCTCGCCTCGATTCGTCGATTTTGTGTCATGTTGTTTGCAGAAGGCCCCACAGGATCGACCAACAGCAACTGAATTACTGCAGCACCCGTTCATCCGTTCTGCCAAACACATTTCTCATCTCACTGAGCTTTTGGACCGAAACCAGTTAGAAGACCAACAACAAGATATACGCGAAGACAGCGATTTTCAAAGCAAGACAAGCAGTTGTAACAACCGTCGTGCCGAGAACGGATTCGGTAGTCACACGGGAAGTAGCAATCGCCCACCTTTGAGTGGTGGTCGTGACGATACTTTGCCGTCATATGGTCAAAGAGATAGTGGCAAGTGTCATGCACGAGATGCGTCGTTGGGGAGCGGTTGGGATTTTAATACCATCCGTTTGTCGTCTACCAGTCTTCAACAGGAATTAAAAGCTCAAGCAGAAGCTGCAGCGGCAAATCTTTGTCAAAGTGATCAAAGCTCTCCTGTTAACGAAAGTGAACATGACGAATGTTCGATCACCTCTAGTATCAACACAGCAGCGACTGCTACAGGCAGCATGTCAGCTTTGGAAATCCCAAATGAAATTGAGAACGAAGACGAAGGTGAGGCGGAAGATGAAGCATTCAACAACGTCGTGAAACCTGCTATTAGCGAGGTGTTGGAGCGTGTTCTTAACCCGCCTAATATCGGGTTCATGTCGTCAACACAGCGTGATGCTGCAGAGGCTGATACCGAGGTACAAGAGGATCTCCTCTTCGAGCTGCTACACGTGTTTGACAATTTAAGTCAACAAAAAGGTTTGCTCCGGCAAGTGCTGCGGAGCCTGGCTGATTATACAAACGCAGTAATTCCATCTGAGCCTCTTAACGCAAATGGAAGCACAGAGAACTCCACTCATCCCCCGATGTCATCATAGTTGTTAGCCTGGATGTAATGCCACGAGTGTCGACGTATCTTTGGTTTCTCAATCAGCTAAGTCTCAACAACAAAGGCCACTTCAATTACGCCATACTGCGATTTGATTGATTTACTCACTGGATGAACTAACGGTGGTGATCTACGATCGATCACCCTGCAGATTTTCATTCTCTATCGCGATCTAAAGAGCTGCGCTGCGCTCCTCCACGACTCGCTTCAACTCGATTATTTCCACACACCCTGTTTGGATTTGGTTGTCCTCGCTGACGATGGCCTTGTCGAGCTCAGCGAACTTGCACGTTTGTTGCTTAGCGGACTTTGGTTTGTGCTGGTGTTATTGATCGGTGCGTTGTTGGACTGCAAGCGTGATCCAGCCGATCTACGGACGGTTGTGCGCGTTTTCGTTGCTCGACTTGTTCCTGCACTCGACGCTCCCGTTGCACTAGTGGATTCACCGTCTTGTTCATTATTGCCAGGTGAACTACCAGGGCGAGAGCTCTTCGGTTTTTTCATCGGCGGGGACGATAACGGTAGCCTCGGGATAAGCGAAGAAGTACTTCGTCGCCTAGCTTCAGTCAACTGTTGTCGCAACTTTTTGATCTCTTCTTCGCGCTCGAGAAGCAACTTTTGCTGTGCTTCGTGTTGTGACGAAGAAACGCGGGTTTTGGCACTTTGTTGTCGCAGTAAGCGCTGAGCAGCTTCGCGCTGCTCCGCTTCCTTTTGCTTTGTCTCTCGCTCAGCCTTAAGCTGGTTGCTTAGTTCATCCACGAGTCGTTTCAGCGATTCATTTTGGGTCTTCAGGCTCTCATTCTGCGTCTCCCACGATCTAAGCCGGTTCTGCAGCGCTGCCGACTGTTTTTCCGACTGGTTCTTCTGGTCTCGTTTCTAAAGGAGAGGAGGCATCGGAACCGTGACGTGAGAATAAACGCCTCCTCGAAGGGAAAGCAGACCGACAGCGACTTACCAGAGCGACCACAGACTGTTGTGATTGCATGTACTTCCTCTTAGAGATTTGCATCTGTTGCTTCAAGGATTGAAGCTCAGCGAATGCCTTCTTAGCAGACAGGATATCCTTCTTATTCTTCACAATCTGGTTTCTGCCCACCACAATATTGCGCACACGTTCCGCCAGCTGAAGCGACCGGAAGGTCTCACTCGCATTCTCAATTGTTGGACCAACGTTCACTATCATCACTGTCTTGCACGATGAGTTTAGTACATCCTGCAGCAAATATGTGAGCTTTGAATTGCGGTATGGAACGTGCGCCATCTTCTTGTCCAGGGCCTCCATCACATCGGCCAGGGCCGAAAGAGACTTGTTAATATGAGCGGCTTCCTTGAGCATATCTCCGCTTACATTGCTCTTCTTGACCCTCTCGGAACCAGCCAGATCCACGAGATATAGTTTGCCGCACCCTTCTTCTTCGGCATCAAATTCGGCTGGATCTTTCTCAACATCATCGCTTTCCGGACGGCGTTTCGAGATTTGCACAATCACAATACTGTGCGACCGACTACTGTGCATGTTCGAATTAGTCTTTCCGGTGACACGGTTGGTCTGTGCGTTTCGCAGCACGTCAATTGTTTGTTGAGGAGACGACACAGTCGCCATAGTCAGATCAGGCACACAAATGTCTCCAGTCGCTGAATCGTGACGAATTTCCAGTGCTTTCGGGTTTGTCGTGTTGATCAAATCGCGTAATGAATCGTTGTAAATTTCCAGCACACCCACCTGAACGTGGTAGAGTGGAGATTCAGAAGCGGAAGGCAAGCCATTCATCTCGTCGTCCTGGTCCTCGTTCTTTTCAGGTTCAGAGGTATAAATTGTCCCCCGTAACTGAACCGACTGAAAGAGGTGGCTGATGACCCTGTAGTTTAGACCTGGATCACTGGGGGTACCCTCCATCGTGTACGTTTTACCTGACCCAGTCTGCCCATACGCGAATATACACGCCTTGAACCCATCCACAACGGATTGCGCTATCGGCTCCACCTCACGGAAAACGTCGTTTTGGGTCTCTTCGGGCCCAAGATTCGATCAAACGTGAATACCTTCCATGAGCTGTTGCTTGCCAATGCCTCCATATTCCCATTACTGACGACTTTGCCGTCAGAGTCATTTGAGAACGAACGATCAGGTCGAATATCCATGGCCGCCATATCCGACTGGTTCACTACGTTAACTGCCAACTTAGAACCCCACGACTTTTCAAGTTCTTCGTTGATGATTGGTCGTACACGGCAGAATACTTGAATGTTACCGCATACAGTCTGAAGACGCGAAAGCAACGAGGCATTGCGCGTTCGTTCAGCTAGGTATTTCCGGGCAAGTTGCTCAGGTGTGAAGTTCACTTGCAGCACGTCTGCAGACACCCGCTTTGCAGGTACAACACTGGACGACATTCCTTCTTGGCTTCTCAGCCGCGCATTCTCCGCCGACAGCGAATTTAAAGACGTTCGCATAGTCTGAATCTCCATCATGAGCCGTTTAGATTCAGCTATTTCCTTGCCAGAGGCAGAGGGCACATTGGGACTGGTTGACACTGCTGAAGCATGCTCTAGCTCAGAGGACCTCTTGGTTGCTTCCTCGAGTTGCTTCTGAAGGTCAGAAATCAACTTGTTCAGCTCTTCCACTTCCTTGCGATTCTGCGACATCTCTCCCTTGTCGAATTGGAGTTTTCTTTCCAACTCGCTGCATTCCTGTTTGCTTTCCTCTAGCCGTCTTGTCAAACTCTCGATTTGTTCCTTCAATTCGTCCACAGACTCACTTTCCTGTTCTAGACGATCCTTGAGTTGCCGTTCATTCTCAGCCAAATCATCATACTGCGACTTGATGTTTTCAAGCTCGTCTTTGATATTGTTGATTTCATTGTCCTTCTGTTCAAGTTGGCTTTGCATGTTCTCTCGTTCATTCGTTAATTCAATGCCTCCGTCATTGACTGTCGCCATTTCAGACTGAAGCTTCACGAGAGACTCTCGTAATTCTTCAATTTGCTCGTCACGAGCTCGAATCTCCTGAGACTTTCCAATCAATTCGTCAGTCATGTCGGTCATTTCGGCCTCCATGGCCTCCATATGTGCGAGACTGTCGCGGAGTTGCTGCACTTCAGCTTCAGCTGCTGCGCGGGCCTCCGTTTCATCTTGCATACTCGAAGATAGTGCCTCAATCTCCTCTCGCAGTGACTCAATTAGCACTTCACGACTGATCTCATCCCGTTCGTGCGCCGTCGAGTGACGTAGTGAGTTCTCATTGTAGCTTGAGTCATAGCCCTCATCATCATCCTCCGACTGACTGCGCGTCGTGGCCATGCTATCATTTCCTTCAGATGCTGTTGTTGCATCCTCATATTTCTGCTGGAGCGCGTATAGCTCCGACTTGAGGTCCATAATCTCCGTGCGGAAGCGTTCCGTGGCCAGTTCGTGCTCTCGTTGAAGTTCCTCCTGGTCACTTAGCAGAAAGACCTTCTCCTCCATCTCGCGCTCCATCTTGTGTCTCAGATCGGACTCAGTGGCTTGGAGGACGCGCACTTGGGTCTCCAGTTCATCCTGTTGTTGCTCCAGTTTACGACAAGCTTGTGCAGTTGTGTGCAGCTCGGCGCGCGTGGCTTGAAGCTCGTCTTCGAACTGTCGCGTCTGAACCAGCGCCTCTTCGAGCTTGTTACGCGCGAGCTGTAGATCTCGCTCCAAGTACTGATTCTTGCTCAGCAGATGGACGTTGCGCTTCTCCACGCGAGAGAGCTCTTGCTCCAGCTCTAGCTCCAGCTCATGACTGGACTGCGTGTACTCGTCGAACTCGTCCTGCATCTGCTTGAGCTCCTGCGTCTTTTTGTGCAGCTCTTCGCGTAGGAACACGACGCTATCTTCTTCCTCAGAGCCACTCTCCATGATCAATATAATCTCCTAGCAACGGGCCTTGTGAGACGAGCACCTTCTCCACCAAATGGCAGAGGGGGATGAAGGGGTAAAGGAGAAGCTTCTCCCCTTCAGGAATGCTTTGCACAGTCTAGCTAGCAGCTGGAACAGGGTTCATGTTACTTCCACGTTACTTTGTTACGTTACTTCATGAAGTAAAGTCGAATCAGGAGGTACGTCAGCGGAAAATTTGATTGGCGATCTTCGCCAAAGCGACGCTAGAGGCGACGCTTTGCAGCACTAAGAGACTGACGCTGTGACGAACAAGAAGACAGAACGATGCGCGTCTCTTTCCTGGTGGCTGCGCTTGTGGCTGTACCTGCAGCGGTGATGGCTGGACCGTATGACGGCTGGGCGCCGCATCGCTACTGCAACGATATGGATGGCATCGAGGCTTCGCGCATTCCCCCACTCACTCCCGAACAGGCCGAGCTCGTGGAATCGCTGGAGCAAGTGCAGATCATTGCTCGCCACGGCGCCCGCGCGCCCTATGCGAAGCTATTTTGCTGGGACGCGCATAAGCACAACCCAATGAACGCTGAGTGGGACTGCACCACCACTTCCGTCTCGGTAAACATGCCGACTATGAAGAATAAAGTATTGGATATGTTGACAATAATTGTGGCTGTTGTGTTATGTAGTCTCAGGACATTAATTCGGACGAACACTCAAAGGGTTTCGGACGCTTGTACCGCAAGTCTTACATGGACGGACACAACATTCTTAAAGGAAACTGCGTCATTGGTGGATTACTACCGCTGGGGCGTCAGCAACACAAGACGAACGGACGGTGTGCCGCTTACCATGATACAATAATCTTTAGTGTGCACTTGCTAATGACTTTGTTTTCATTTAGGTTTCTGCGCGACGCCTACGTGGGTGGCGGATCACTAAAACTCTTCCCCACTGCAAATTTGTCGGTAAGTGACTAAGTACTTCGAGTAAAAACTGCTGAAGATTGCATACATTACTTATATCTAGTACTAATACTTGCCCGTTTCGCCGTATCCATCATCAGCACCTTGAGCTGAGCGAAATTTACCTCCGTAGTGATGACCAGGAAAGGACACTGGGGTCAGGCCAAGCGCTGGTTGACGGGCTTTTTCCCGATGATGACACATTATCCCTTGAGCTTCACCGCATGCTGTCCTGGGATGTGGCAGACATATCGGTGGACTACATCAACGCTAACGAGAACATTTGTCCATTCATGGGTCATATCGGTCAGCTATCCAATGAATCACCGGAGTTTTGGAACCACGTTCGAGATCCTGCCACTGTTTCCATCGAGCATCACTTCAATGACCTCGTCGGCAACTTTTCCTGGGGTTCCGTTTTGGAATGCTTAAGTACAGCCCGCTGCAATGATCTTGAATTACCACCCGGAATTGACGAGGAAACCTTCAGCAAGACGTACCACGAGGTCGAAGTGCGTCAGGGTATCTTCCTGACGTACAACGACTCGTGGTACGCGAAGGTTGCTATGCAGCCACTCGCTCACGACATGCTCACTCGGCTTGACAAAGTACTAAATGGTGATCCAGACGCGTACAAGCTCTCTGTCACGATGGGTATGCTCACTTCCACGGTTGTTAGGCTTAATGTCGGTTTGATACTGATTACACGCTGTATCATGTTTGTTGTTGACTACAGCTCACGATTCAACCATCATGCCATTCTTGGCTGCCTCAGTCAAGGAAAATTGGGACCGTACCTGGACTCCGTATGCTGGCATGCTTGCGATTGAAGTGTACAAGACAAAAAGTGGCTCACACGCGGTTCGAATGATCTTTCACGGAGAACCCCAGCATCTTCCTGACTGTCACGATAGTACGTCTTGTCATACCTTCCGCTTTTAGGGCTTGATCTAATACTTTTTTATACTGTGTTGCTGCAGCTTTGTGCGACATTGAAGAGTTTTCCCGTGCCTTCGCGTTTGCGCGCAATCCCCGAACCGAGCACGACTGCAAGCTTCCCAAGGAAAAGAAAAGCAAAAAGGACTCGTCGAGCGTGATAACCACAATGGTCGATGGACACACAGGGTTCCAAGCATCTGACTACATTGGAAGCTACTTGCTGCTGGGACTTGTTGGCGTGGCGGCTGTGCTTGCTTTGCGTGCGAATGCTCGTCGCAACCGCGATCGTGAAGTGCGCGGTGGCGACGAGACCATTTCTCTCCTCCCTTAAAACCTCCTCAGTTGATGACATCTTGAGCAGCAATTGAAGTAGAAATGACCAGCGATCAATACAACTGCCACTGACGTACGTGTACCAGTTAATTGGTACATTTATTACACAGGTAATCGTGAGGTGGGAGATCAGCCACTATTGGCAACATGTTGGCGACTCGAGTGCTTCGTCGTGGACACTTCCGTGTGTATCACATTGCAACGCTTTGTGGTAATAGAGACTCTACTCGGACAGGTGCTAGACGTGGCTCTCAGCAGAGGCGGTTCTTGAGCAATGGAATGGATGCTTTCATGGAGTTTGAACGAGAGATGGCATTAAAGCGAAGAAAAGAAAACGTGTGTAGTTACTCAGTTTTGATGTGTAGGGTGGTGCTCGATTGGAGATCTGCATCGATATTGACGTGTTATGCTCGTGCTTCGTGTTTAGCCTGAGCGACACGTGCCGGTAGGTCCCCTTACACCTCCAGTCAAGCCGGACGACGACGAGTGCTGCCACTTGGATTGCCCCAATTGCGTACTCCTAGTCTACCAGGTTTGTTGGTACCACACGCTGTGCCAGCTGAGTGTAGCCAATTTGGGCTAATGTGTGTTATATAGGAGAAGCTGCTGGAATACGAACTCAGTCAACAAAGCCAGAACCAGAGAACGAAACCCAAGGTGCCCACACCCAAGTACGACTTGTCGTTCTACTCGGGAAAGAATGATGAAAAGCTGTCAGCTGCACGGCGAAAGTTACTGACGGATGCTGATCGCGCGGTGTTCGAGGTCGCAGCGAACGATGTGATCAGTGCGCCACACCAAACAAAGGACGGCGCGTGGCGATCAGTGCGTCATATCGACCTCCACATTCGTGATGATCAACAGGAGATCGTCAGTGAACAGGCATCTAATATTGGTGTATACGTACCAAATGACTTGTCGGTGGTGGAGCGGATGCTAGTGCACTTGCACGTAGAGAACTCGAGTGTTGTATTCGCCGCTAAGCCGCTTGATGTCGCAACCAATGCTCAACCACAATCGTCACTCCAACATGACGGATTTCAACAGCGGCCGTTTGCTCACGTTGGAACTGTGCACGACGCGCTCATGTGGACGTTTGATCTAGTATCAACTCCCCGCTCTAGCTTTCTTCGCAGTCTCGCGGCGTACGCTTCAGATGAAAATGATGTTGCTGCGTTAATGGCACCTCAGACTGCAGAAGTAATTCAGGCTGAAAGGTAGGACTTGGAGAGTTTGTTACGCCACATCTTTGCTAACCATCGATTTTGGCGCTGCAGGCCGCACCAGCACACAACGGTGGCAGACATTCTTGATCGCTTCCCTTCAGTACACCTGACGTTTGCCGAGTTTTTCCAAATTGCTCCGGCCAATGCCCCGCGATACTACACAGTCTCATCGTCTCGCCAATTCGTCCCCGACACCGTCTCCATAACCTTAGGTCTGCGTGAGACAGACACGCTGCCATTACCGCGGTGTTCCAGCTATCTTGCGATGCTGAAGCCAGGCGACTCGATTCGCGCAACCTTCTACCAGTCGTCGTTTGTTTTCCCGTTTCAAGACCGCCGCCCTATCATGCTCATCAGTGCAGGTACCGGAATTGCGCCATTCCGCGCGTTTCTTCAAGACCTGGAGCATGAGAACGTCACATCACCGTACCAGCACCGATCAGCATATCTGTTCTACGGATGTCGTGAAGCGAGTGTTGACTTTTTGTATGCTGAGGAACTGCAGCGTGCACGGGACTCTGGTGTGTTGGACCAACTGCACGTCGAGTTTTCTGGAGACAACGACAAAGCGCAGCGGGTAAGTAAAGTGTTTGGGTTGGAGCTACGCGCGCAACAAGAAATTGACAGCTTTTCCCTTGCGCTTGTTTCCGCAGTATGTCCAGGACGCGTTACTTGAACAAAGCGAGCTCGTAGCTCGACACCTGTGCGCAGACGGAGGCTACATTTATGTGTGTGGCAGTCTAGCCATGGGCCGCGCCGTGAAGAAAGCCATTGCCTCGGCGTTACTGCGGCACCCCAACTACTCGGACAGTGCGATCACTACGCAAGAAGATGCCGAGCGTGTCGTGACGCAGAAGCTGTCCGGTTACCTCATTATAACGGAGCTTTGGTAACCGGGTCTACCGTACAACACGACGGGTGCGCAAGAGCGGATACTCTGCCACCGCTAACAATTAGCTCGATGGTTTCTTCAGGTGGAAAATGCTCACCCTGGTACGACAAGCGCGTATTCCACGCACTGCAACATTTTCTCTAAACAGTTCAATATAAACGTAGAGCCATTTGTTTGCAGATACCGCCGAACGAATAGCGGAAGTTGGTAATATGACCTCTTTCCACAAGTGCTTCGGCAATGTGTGGCCGGGAACTGCTTCTTCAGCACTCGTTCCCACTTGGGTTTGATATCCATCGTCTCCCACACGGCTCATTGTAACAGGATAAGGCAGTTGAGTAGAGTTGGTTTAGCAGCGAACAAAATCCCTGTTAATCATATTGATCCGAATCAATCAGCTGACTAAAATCAGTAGACTGCTGGATATGAGCAGAGGCTAGCAGTACCAAGTAGCTGCTACATCTAAACGCTAATAATCCGGATACACAACATAGAAATCAAAGTGCATTAAAAAGAAGAGAAACGTTTAGTGTCCTACGAACGTAAGCATTACGCTTAGCTTAACTGTTAACGAGGTGTAACAAGGCGAGCTCCATACCGTACCAGTTAGAAGCTGACCGAGCCAACGTCATCGAGGAATTTGGGTGTGGGTCGCATGACGGGTGGCTCGATGGATACGGCGGCGAGCACGACAGCAAGCTGATTGATGATAGACGAGTGGCTGACTGCTCGAGTGTAGGACTAGATGGTGCGCTTGGGCTGGTGGACTGCTCGAGAATGGCTGTTGATGTTCAAGTGCGACGGCGACGGGCTGGCCGAGGATACGAAGTGTTGGGTGTACGAGCTGATTGCGCCGATGAAACGGACGGTGTAATCAAGATCGTGGCTATGGGCGCTAGGTTGGAGGCGAGCACGAGCTCGAAGGCAGAGTTCATTCCGGAATTCGCCGACTCAAAGGCAACTGGATACAAGCACGAACGGATCGGGTGGAGCGCCGAGCGCCTACCGCAGATCTCTGGACGGACGGACGAGTGCTGGACGGTGGCAGACGTGCTACTGGACGACACACTGGGCGGATAAGACATCTTGAGGCGAGTGCTGAGCGCTCGGGGTAACCTCGACGAGTGTCGATCTGGACGGACGGGTGGACGAAGCGGAAGGTGGAGGTCGGGCGGACAGTAAGTGGATCAGGCGAGGGCTATCGGACGGAGTACGCTGTGGTAGACGCAGGACGGCGGTGTCGTCCGAGTTTGCTTCGATCGGCTGCGTTGTAAGGGCAGGCGCCGTGGGCGTAGAGGCCCAAGTGGCTAGGCGAGCGTAAGTCAAGTACTTCTAGGTGGTTCACGGGTGTAGTCTGGTACACGAACAGGTTTGACTCGGCAGCTGGACGCGGAGGTTGCAAAGAGCAGTTAAAGCATAAAAATAAAATAGGTGGCGTCACCAGCTAGGTGCTCACCGGCGCGGAGTCAGCAATTGCCCTCCGACGGCCAACAGGACTTTGGTACCGTGATCAGCACTGGACGATCCAAAACCCCGCGTGCAGGGCAGCAGCAAAAGGCGCAGAGCACGTTACATGGTGGTCATACAGGGGCCGCTCGGAAAAGCGAAAGACGTACCAGTTTTTCGCGACACGATGACACGGACGAAGTTAGTCACGAAGTCGTCAAGCGTGACGACGCGTTCCAGATTGCGGTCGTCGCGAGGAATGGTGACGGACTCGCCAGGAAAGCGGGCACAGTCTCGGACGGATGCAGCATCTCGGTCACCGACAGTGACAGAAGAACCAGCCGATGATACGACAATGAACACAACCGAAACGACCGCTGGAGATGGAGCGGTGGACAATAACTCGACAGTCACGGAAGGTCCGGTAACAGCTCCTGCAGTGGCATCAACAGCAGCCCCGGCTCCTGTGCCACCAGTGTTTGATGCTACGGCTTGGGCCGGCATCATACAACAGTTGGTTGGGACGATGGATCGGGTGGCGACAAGGATGGACGGTTTGGAAGCTGCACAGGCACGGCCGATAGCAGCACAATCTGCCGCAGTCGGTATCAGCACGGCAATGCAGCCCTCACAGCAGCAGCCAGCGGGTACGCCGACAGTGACATCTACAACAACAGCTACGGTGACTTCGCAGACTTCACCTTCCGCAGAAACGACACGTACTTCACGATGGCTTGCCCGGCAGCACCGTCAAATTGACGACAGTGGTGATGATGACAGCCCGGGCGATATAAGTGATGATGACAGTTCGGACGACAGTGACTGGAGCGACAGCAGCAGTTCAAGCAGCTCAAGAAGTTCCAACAGCTCGAGTGATAGTAGCTGCAGCTCACGTAGTTCTGACGACTCACACAGAAGAAGACGCAGCATCAAAGACCTAGAACTACCCGTGTACTCGCCATCACCGAACGCGTCGGTATCAGTGTGGATTGACCGCGTCGACATAGCATTGAAGGGAGCTCGAAAATCTGGACGTGGCACTTGGTCTGACAAGGACCTCTACTACATTCTTGGCAACACGTTGGCAGACAATGCAGCACGCTGGTACACATCGTTGAACAACCGGTTGCGGCATCGAGAACGAACATGGACAAACTTGAAGAAGGCACTATTGCGACGCTATGGCGAGCGGTTGAACAAGGCGGCGGCCGAACGTCGAATAGCGCGACGGGTTTTCGCTCCAGGTGAGACATACGCAGACTTTGCAGCAGGTCTTCGGGAAGCTGCTGGACGAAACCGCGTTCGTGAACGCATATTGCTGGCACAGTTCTACCAGTGCGTGAACTTGACGGTGCGTACCCTGGTTAGGCAACACCCAAAACCCAGAACGCTAGAGGAGGCAGCCGACAAAGCCATGGAGATCGATGACACCGACGAGAACGTGGCTCGGGGTATGTCAAACATAGGACAATTTTGGCCGCAGACACCGAGTCCACAAGTGATGCAGATGGCTGGCGAAGCTGGTACGGCGGCGGTGATTCCAGGCGTCGGCAGTACGCGGCTTCCAACTAGTTCCACGACTAATGTAGGGAGTAGTACGAGTGATGTTGATCAAGAAGGTTTCGCGGCCTTCACGAACCCGCGTGGGGTCCACAACCGTGTGACTGGAATCTGGGAGGCCCCCACAGGAAGAGTCTGAAATGGGGGCCAGTGGATCGCTGCCGGCAAGGCGAAACGCGAAGTGGAACCAGACAGGCGATCGGCTAGGCCACACGACAAGAAGGCCAAGACGCTGCTAGTACGGAAGAAGATCGATGATGAGGAGGACGAGGACAAGGCAACTATCTCGCCCTCGTCGCCAAAGCCAAAGCGACGCAAGGCGGCTGTGCGGCAAGTACGCACCACACCACCAGCGGCATCAGGAACGAGCACAAACCATACGACAACTGGTGTGGCTCCGCGGTCTGAGCCCTACAGGTGTTACGCTTGTGGTCGTACTGGCCATTTCGCGAGAGAGTGTCCCGACGAAGAAGCACGGGCACGCAATGACGCCTACTTGGCAAACCGAGACGTGAAAACACCACTGAAGGGAAACGAGAACGCGGCGCGGTAGGGGGACTACGGCGTCCGCGGTAACAAGGAGGTCCCCAACAGGTTAACTCGAGGATGAAGGATAGGACGGAGCAGTCGAACTCGAGATCACTTGGCAGTGCGGTGACGACTGCTGTGCATCGGGTGAGCCCCATGGACGAAGTGCAGAAGCCACGTGGCGCCGATCGAGAGACGATGGTGAAGTTGAATGCAGTGCACGACGTTGTGGCCGAGACGATGGACGAAGGTACTGACGCGCAGACGGCCTCAGCGGCTATTGAGAGCGTTGTGGCAGACGAGAAGGGTGAAACGGAGATGTTTAATTTGGCTGGTGAGGATGCCAGCGATAACGATGAGCGATCAGATGATGTGGCAGAGACGACCAAGTTGTCTTTGGCTGACCAGGTGCAGACATTGATGCTGGACCGAGACGATGACAAGGCACACCGGTACGTGGCCACGGTCAGACCTGCCATGGCAGCGTTGCGCTACGTGCACGCTCAACGCAGGAGTAGACGAGATGATGGTCGAGGGCAAATAGCAGCAAATGCTGATCGGAAACCAGAGCCAGAGGGCAAGGTACGCTTATCTGGGGAAGGCAGCGAGGCGACGACCAAAGAGCTCATCGCGGGATGTATTGCTCCAAACGCGACGACTGTCGGAGCGACCGAAGAAACCAATAGCAGAAATGTGGGCGCAGCAGGCAACGCACAACCAACAGTAATGCAAGCCGATACTGACAGTATCGCAATGGACATGGATGGATGGCAAGTCGCCCACGGAGTTGCTCCTAACAACGCCGTTGTGACCGACCAGGCCAAAGAAAGAGCTGACGACTTGCGGGCGGTGGACGGGAACACGGAGCTGGACGATGCGTTGGTGGCACAGCTAGGCGACATAGCCAGCGTGCGCATGGTGCTGAAGCGGACGAAGCGGCAGTACAAAGCTCGACGAGCGCTGTGTGCTCAACGACGACGAGATGCTCGGGCGGTCGACAAGGCTGATGTTGAAGCTATGGTGGCAGAAATGGAGGTAGACAAGCGACACAGACGGTTGCAGCAGGCGGAATGTGCGTATCGAGACCTGAGCGAACGTCAAGACCGGCGCCGTACGACACCGATGACACGTATGTCACAAGGTAGACGGGCAAAGGTGAGCTTAGTCCAAGGGAAAGCAGTGCACGGTGAAGATACTGAAGGACCGGAGGCAGTAGCTGCTGATGGCTTGCCGACGGCCATGATGTACGTGGATGGTGAGCGACTTGCAGTGAAACTTGACAGTGGAGCTCGGTACACGATTGCTGGCACAGAATGGGTGCGGAGGGGTAAACGGAGGTGCTGCGCTGCACCTGTGGACTTTATCGAAGGCATTGGCGGATTTCTGCTGGACGTTGTGGGTGTCTGGACATTCACCATGCGCAACACTTTCGGTCAAGTAGTGTAAGTGGACGCATGCATCGTAGATGGCTGTAATGACGAGTTTCTGATTGGTGTTGATTTTCTGAAGCGACACCGAGCCACTATGGACTTTGAGCGCAACGAGGTGCGGTATGATAAACAAGATCGGATGGTGGTGATACCCTTTCGGACTGAAGATGGTGATGGTAGCGCGAAGGTGGCAGCCGTGCGACTCGTGAACCGCGTACAGCTCCGACATAGTGCCGTGGTGCCAATTGAATTATCGGTGACGGCTCCTGACGGAGAAGAGGGTGTGTTTGTGCCCACCCGAAGCGTGGGGCCCGTGATGTTGGCAGCTACTGTGACCAAGGTGGAAAACGGCAAAGTGTTAATACCGACAATTAATGTGCACGGTGACAAGACAAAGTTACCTGGACGATGAGAACTGGGCGTATGGATACCAGTTGATGATGATTTGGAGGTGCTCGAGCTGAATAAGGAGCTGACGGCGGGACGGATCGAGGACTGGCTGTCCGGTTTGGGTGACAGTGACACGCCACTAGAAAACGAAGATGAAGTTCACATCGGGCTCGAAGAGCCGACGGTACGTCGGTTGATGCTAAAGCTGCTGCGGGCGTATCGCCGAATCTTGACGCATCAAGGGGACTGCCCACCAGCGACCGCGTTACCAGTGCAGCATCATATTGACACGGGCACTACGGCGCCGGTCATGTTGAAACGTCGGAGGCAGGCTCAAGCAGAAGACGCAGTCGTAGAAGAGAATGTTGTTAAAATGCTGCAAGCGGGCGTGATTGAAGAAGGGAATGGCGCCTGGGGGTTTCCAGTGGTGCTTGTCAGAAAGAAGGACGGTGAAGTGCGCTTTTGCGTAGACTACCGCGCCCTCAATCGAGTAACTAAGAAGGATGTTTATCCCCTCCCGCGAATTGATGAGACTTTGGACGCGCTCGGCGGCGCACCATTGTTTACTACGTTAGATCTCAAAGCAGGATATTGGCAAATTGAAGTTGCGCCTGATGACCGAGATAAGACCGCATTCACGACCAAGAAGGGGTTATATCGCTTTATCAGGATGCCGTTTGGGCTGATGAACGCCCCAAGCACATTCCAACGTATGATGAACAACGTGCTGCGGGGACTGATCTGGACAATGTGCCTCGTTTATCTAGACGACATCGTGATTTTCACTCGTGGTAGAATTGAACGACATGTGGTGCAAGTAGCGACGGTATTAGAACGATTGGCAAGAGCGGGGCTCACGCTAAAACTAAAAAAGTGCACGTTTGCAGCAGAATCGATGGAGTACCTTGGACATGTACTCAGTGCCGATGGTGTACGGCCGGTTGACAGGTTGATCATGGCGGTGGCGGAATTCCCTCGACCACGGAATCCTGTTGAGATCAAGCGTTTTGTGCACCTCGCGGGTTACTACAGGAAGTTTGTCGAAGCGTTCGGATCGATAATGGCGCCACTAACGAGGTTGCTGAAGAAAGATGTGGAATCGTGCTGGTCGGTAGAACAGCAATTTGCGTTCGAGAGAGTGAAGGCGGCATTGACGTCAAAACCGCTGCTGATCTACCCGAATTTTGCGAAGCTTTTCCGCTTGGTGACAGATGCTAGTAAAGTCGGACTTGGTGCATGTCTGATGCAAGATCAAGGACGTGGATGGCAACCCATCGCGTACGCGAGCAAAATAAACAGCGAGGCGGAGTCGAAATACTCCATCACGGAACTAGAGTGTCTGGCTGTGGTATGGGCGGTGAAGCTATTCCGTCCGTATGTGTATGGCCGTAAGTTTGAAATCGTGACCGACCATGCGGCATTGAAATGGCTGATGACAAGGACGGAGCTGGCTGGACGACTTCACAGATGGTCGCTCACTCTGCAGGAGTATGAGTTTGAAATTCTATACCGTGGTGGAACAACAAACGTCGTGGCAGACGCCTTGTCGCGAGCTCCTGTGGCTGTGCTGATGGCAACCGGCAGACACCCACGAGGACGTAGTGCGCGGCCGCAGCGACGAAAAGCGGTAGAAGCAGATGCCGAGCAGAAGACGAAGGACGGGGAGCCGAACGATGGCGACACCAATCACGACGACGGTCAGCGGTCAGTAGCAAAAACGCTGGAGCCAGAAGCGACTGAGACCGCGACAGCGGCAGTCATGCCCGTGCCGGTGGTGGAAATGTCGACGACAACACCTGTCGACGCAACCTTGGCGGCAGCAACGACAGCTGCAGCCGCACCTGCAACAGTATCGACAACGGTGGTCGGGCGCAGGAAACCAGTGAATAAAACCCCGGCGACTGGTCATCGCCCAAGGACGAGAGCAGCACGGCGGCGTGCGGAAGCAGCGCAGGCTCAGTCGATGATGTCTCAATCGGTCGTGACATCGAGGACGAGGCCAACAGCAGCAACAATGGCAGTGACTGGCTCTGGTATGGATGTGACGGCAGTACCCGACGATGGAATGGCTGTTTCAGTTGCTGAACGAACGAGGAATGAGCCGAGAGCTGCGGCAACAGGCGAAGATGATGGCGACGACGGGTCGAGTGGTCATGGACGTCAAGGCGAAGGTGGTGAAGCCCCTATTGACGGAAATTTGAACGATGCTGAGCACGTCCGAGACGCTCACGACAAACGAAAGGTCCTTCTATACGGAGATTTGGGTGAGGACGGGGTTGATCGGAACGATCGCAAAAAAACGCAAAGCTCCTGTGATTGGTGGTACAATTGGCGCACGAACGACAATGACGGATGCAGCAACAGATACTGAAGCTGGTGCTCGCCAAAGGACACCTGCAGGACGGAGACGGCACGTACGGTGGGATACACCGCTTACGGAGACGCTAAAGAGAGCGATAACAACGGTGGCCGCGCCGGCAACGCGATGCAAGATCTGTGACAGTGATGTGGCGAATGACACCGACGTGACGCAGGTGGTAGCAGCAGCTCCACATCAAAGATGGAGAATCATTGGCGACGACGGCACAGTCGTGATCAAGTGCTTTCGGACGGAAATTGTGAACCAACTCGCAGCGGTAGCACGACGGTAGTGGCTCCGATGATACAACAACAGCTCCCGACAGCAGAAACTGTAGTAGACGCACGCTAGTCACGAGAACGGCAGACAGTGAGCAACACGGTGACCGACGGGCAAACAGTGGGCGGTGATCGCGATATTGCTGGAAGCGTTGAACTGGAGGTTAACGCCGATGATGGGGTGGTCGTGGAGCCCACTTTACAGCTCACAGACGACGAGATTGTCGAGGCACAACAGCGCAGCAAGTTGGTGCAAAAGTTACTGAAGGATGGCGGGCATAGAGGCCACAAGGTCGAACGGCTGTACGGACTAGTAACCATACAAACGCCGAGGGGTCGACGAGTGATCTTACCGCCAGAATTATGGGCAACAGTGTTTAAGGAGTTACATGGATCGATATGGGCTGGGCACCTACGAGGACCTCATACGTATGGGCGCGTGGCTCAGTTATACTGGTGGCCGGGTCTACAGCGTGAAGTGTACAAGTGGATCCGTGGGTGTCAGGGGTGCGGCAGCAGAAAAGCTCGCCCGCGCCAAGTGATACCGCCTTTGAGAAGTTTACGTGGTGGAGACGTCGGAGATCGATGGGCTCTCGACGTTGCTGGTCCATTTCCGGTGGGCGACGGTGGTGAGCGGTATGTTATCGCAGCACTCGAGTATGTAACTCGATACGCAGTAGCTCGGAGTGTAAAACAGCATACTGCAAGGGATATTGCAAAGTTTCTTATGGAGGAAGTAGTGTTACGCTTTGGGCCCTTTCGCGAGATTTTGACGGACGGCGCGCCTGAGTTAACTGGTACGGTCATCGAACAGCTAGTAGTGCTCTTACAGGCACGACAGACCAGCCCTGTGCCTTACAGACCGCAGATGATTGGTCTTGTGGAAAGATTCCACCGCAGCTGGAAGGACTGCGTGTCCACCTTTATGAGCAGTGAGCAGCAGAATGATTGGGGTGCATGGGTTCAATGTGCGGTGTACGCATATAACTCCGCAAGACACTCGACCGTGGCGCTGACTCCGAACGAGTTAATGATGGGCAGAAGGTTGCGGCCTCCCAACGAGTTGCTACGACGGACGGCGCTGACGGAAGCGGGAGAATTAATTGAGGAACATGCACGATTGATAGCCGCGTTGAAAAGGGCTCACGAGTGTGCCGAGCACGCACGACGAAAAGAGCAGCACCGTCAGGCAAAGTATTACGACCGGAGCGCACGGCAACAACGCACGTTCAAAGCTGGTGATCGGGTTTGGGTGTATAACCCGCCGCGTGGACAAAACGCGACGAAGTTTGTGCATGTATGGATGGGCCCCACGAAAATCGTCGAGCCGGCAGGATATGAGAACTTGGTGCTGCAGCGGGAAGATAAGAATGGCGGTCCCGAAACAATTATAGCGCACGTGTCATTTTTAGTGAGTTACCACTACCCGACACCATTACTGAAGCAAGCGGCGAAAGATATTGAAGCACAATTGGACGCAGAAGAGAATGTACAGGTGGACGATGACACGACGGCAACGGAGATTGTACGACCAACGGCGAGTGTCGGCTACGCAGCTTCGGGTCGACGAGCACCGAAACGAGGTCGCAAGACAACGGAGAGCACGGCTGAAGACGCAAACAGGAGCATTAGACTGGTGGAGCTGCGGCGACGTAGAAGACGTAACCGAGCTGGTCAGTATGTACTCGAGTATGAGCTCGAACCAGTAGATGACGGACGACGGTGGACGGCAGCGACAGCAGGAGTGTGGGTTACCAAGGGTAGACGACGGCGAGTGCGCTGGGTCTGTGTCAAAGAGTACGATACACTGTACTACGACGGAAGACTCGTGGAAGAGCCTTCATTTGGGGAAGTCGTGTAACAAGGCGAGCTCCATACCGTACCAGTTAGAAGCTGACCGAGCCAACGTCATCGAGGAATTTGGGTGTGGGTCGCATGACGGGTGGCTCGATAGATACGGCGGCGAGCACGACAGCAAGCTGATTGATGATAGACGAGTGGCTGACTGCTCGAGTGTAGGACTAGATGGTGCGCTTGGGCTGGTGGACTGCTCGAGAATGGCTGTTGATGTTCAAGTGCGACGGCGACGGGCTGGCCGAGGATACGAAGTGTTGGGTGTACGAGCTGATTGCGCCGATGAAACGGACGGTGTAATCAAGATCGTGGCTATGGGCGCTAGGTTGGAGGCGAGCACGAGCTCGAAGGCAGAGTTCATTCCGGAATTCACCGACTCAAAGGCAACTGGATACAAGCACGAACGGATCGGGTGGAGCGCCGAGCGCCTACCGCAGATCTCCGGACGGACGGACGAGTGCTGGACGGTGGCAGACGTGCTACTGGACGACACACTGGGCGGATAAGACATCTTGAGGCGAGTGCTGAGCGCTCGGGGTAACCTCGACGAGTGTCGATCTGGACGGACGGGTGGACGAAGCGGAAGGTGGAGGTCGGGCGGACAGTAAGTGGATCAGGCGAGGGCTATCGGACGGAGTACGCTGTGGTAGACGCAGGACGGCGGTGTCGTCCGAGTTTGCTTCGATCGGCTGCGTTGTAAGGGCAGGCGCCGTGGGCGTAGAGGCCCAAGTGGCTAGGCGAGCGTAAGTCAAGTACTTCTAGGTGGTTCACGGGTGTAGTCTGGTACACGAACAGGTTTGACTTGGCAGCTGGACGCGGAGGTTGCAAAGAGCAGTTAAAGCATAAAAATAAAATAGGTGGCGTCACCAGCTAGGTGCTCACCGGCGCGGAGTCAGCAATTGCCCTCCGACGGCCAACAGGACTTTGGTACCGTGATCAGCACTGGACGATCCAAAACCCCGCGTGCAGGGCAGCAACAAAAGGCGCAGAGCACGTTACAGAGGTTACATGAGAGGTACCCCGATTTGGGTACCGCCTCTAGAAGTAGATACAATTCTAGATAGCACGCTTCCTCTATCAAGGTGCTCGTGTGACACCGTCACACTTGGTAGCACTCGTAGTCAATCCACGCCTACGCGTGTAGATTAACTACCTGAATCCTCTCTGGCTACTAAAAGGTAAGCTAAGATGGATAGAGGGGAGACCCTCATTTGACCGATGCTCAGTTTGAGTCGGTCCGGAAGATGGTGGGCATCTTTGGAAGAGATGCCCTCCGAAGCTTGGCGGTTGCTACGCCGGCCGAGCAGGTCGAATGCATCGAGGCGTTCGACACGTATGAGCGAGGATCCATTGTGTGACGGGTCACATGAGCACCTTCTTGAGGGAGCGTGCTATCAAGAGTGTACAAGATCTAAGTGAACGGTGGCTCACTAGCCCCTTGTCTTAGGGGACTTAATAGCCAGTAGGAGGCGGATTTTAGACTTATTTACATTTATTGGTGAATATCATCACTTATCCGACCATACTTGAGTTTTGTATAGGGACCAAGGTCTCTCCAAAGCCAATAAGCGAATATTAAATATAATCAACAAATCAGGTGATACGAAAAATGTTTTTAACCATCATTGCTTAGATGGATTGGAGAATCCTTTACACCAGTCACTCAGACGTATCCGGTCGGGTGTACACGAAAAATATGTATATCGCCATACAAATTACTTGTTTGGTGAATATCAGTCGTATATTTACTGTGACGGGGTCACACGAGCACCTTGCTTGAGGAAGCGTGCTATCAGGAGTATACTAACTCGAAGTGAACGGCCGTTCACAAGTCCTGGTCTTAGGGGACTTAATAGCTAGTTTGGGGTAGGTTTAAGACAGATTTATTTATAGTTAATTAGGTCATTTGGCCTGTACTACAACTTACTAATTAACTATAATTTAACCTCAATATGATTTTTAAAATTAGGTCAAGTGCTATTGGTGGCCCTCAGCCACCAGACCTACGTGGCAGTAGTGTGGTCCACACCACCCACGAGTGAGTATCTAAATGAATATTCACAGAAGTATATCTACTTCTAGAGGCGGTACCCTTTCTAGGGTACCCCTTCATGTAACACCGTTACATCCTCCCACTTAGATTAAGTTTACCCTCAACCAATGAGGAGACAGGAAGAGAGCGCCGCTCTCTTACATTCCCTTGTCGACATCCATCGACGAGCCACCGTTGTGGCGTTGCGGCTTTCATTAACCCTTTCAGCGCGTTCAAGATACCTCGAGGTTTCCACGTCAACCTCCCTGACGATGCCTAAGAAGGCAAGCACCCACGGCGCTTCAGCGCCTTCTAAATCTAAGACCGCAAGGTCGAAGACTGCACCAAGTCGAAGGACAAGGCCGCTCCGCGAAAGGAAGCCCGCAGGGCGGCTTCCGAGGCAGCCAGCAAGCATACCGCTGCTGCTGCCAAACAAGGAGGGAGCCCACGGCGCAGTCGCTCGCGCTCCTTGTCGCCCGACGACAGGCCGAACCCTCGGTTTGCCTATCGGGACCATAGCAGAGTCCCCGGTCTTCGATATCCCGATGATCATGGGATCAGAGTCTGATGGGGACGCTCCTGTTGATGATCCAGAATCATCAGAGGCTAAGGCGGCTTCGACGAGCTCGCCTATCAAGAATCTTACCTTAGCCGAAGGTAAGGCTCGAGCCCAAGCTGCGAAAGCTGCTTCTTCAAAACGGGCTGATGAGGCTGCTGCTGCTAAGAAGCGCGCAGCCCCTGGCTCTCCTACGTCAGATCCTTCCATCGCAAAAGGATCCCGATCCCTGTCTGACTCCTCAGACGAGGAGGAAGAAGAGGAGGTTGTCTCTGAGCCGCAAGAGATCTCCAATAATCTCGATGAACAGCAGGAGCGCTATCAAGATGCTCAGCTGCAAGGCGCTCCTGCGCCTCCCACGCCGGTGTATCCTCGCAGATACTATCCACCGGATGAGGGTCTGGGTCACCTATGTTCCTGGAGCACCTAAAGGCCCCTCGTGGTCTAAACCATGGGCGCACTTCACGTGGCGCCTATGAGCGTGCCTTGGTTCAAGACGAACCACTCTTTGTCAATGACATTGAGGCCGCTAGGTGTGTGCTGCTTGCACCACACCGAATTCCTCTTAAGGAATTCACGAGTCTCCGTAAGAAACCGGAAGACCGTGGTGGGCTCTTCCCCGTTTGTGGGTACAGCCCGAGAACACCACAAACCAATCCCAGGCAGAAGACCTGTTCTGGAGATGGGTTTCTCTAAAGAACTTCACAGTTTAGGAGTTGAAAGAACTCCGAGAAGATCGTCTGTTGTCCTATGTCTTGGACCAGCGCGATCTTCGCATTGAGTTTGCCCACTTAATCGCTAAGCGGCAACTCTACTCCGTCATGGAGGGACTTAGACAGCAGTCTAAGTTCAGCGCTCAAGATGAGCGCGGGTACGGTTCCGTCAACCCGGGAACCGTACGTCGTAAGGCGGCTAAGAAGCTGCGGACTACTTACGCCCTGGATGTTGCTGATCCTAGATCTCAACAGCCTTCGGGCAGTCAACCTGGAGCCGGCCTTCCGGCTCCCACGAGTTCTGTGACGAGGGGTATCCCCGCCACTTCACAAGCAGCTGGCGCTTTCCAGAGCGCCACCGCTCTTGAACGACCCGCTCCATAGAGAAGTGGAGCTCGCCGTTCCGATCAAGGAGGGCAGGAGGAGCTCTCGCACGCGTTTGAGTACGAGGCTCCTTCTCAGCCTTATCCTTCTGGACCCTCAACTTCGGGTCGGGACTCTGTGGGGTCCCTGTTAAGCGACGAGGTCCGTCAGCTTCGAGATCGTGTCTATGCAATCGAGATAGCCCTTGGGCTTGGACCTGGTGGTCAGACTGCCTCTCAGGCTGGCAAGCCGGGGCTCTTGAGGTCCTCCGTCAAGATGTGGACATTCTTGGTCGTGAGACTCACGAGCTCCATGGGCGCGTTGACCGCCGAGTTCCGGCTTCCGCTCTGAAAGAACTCCGTCGAGACATAGACGCTCTAAGCCATGAGGTGCATGGTCGTATGCCCTCTTATGAGCCGCAGGGGTACTCCTCTCGGATTATGGGTATAGTTCGTACCCAAGTCCTTCCC
The DNA here is from genome assembly GCA_008079305.1 of Phytophthora palmivora. Classification (NCBI taxonomy): domain Eukaryota; phylum Oomycota; class Peronosporomycetes; order Peronosporales; family Peronosporaceae; genus Phytophthora; species Phytophthora palmivora. The sequence continues at coordinate 206,772 of VOQZ01002038.1, forward strand.
ACTCTGTACCGTCATATTCTTCGTATGACTCCCGTGGGTACCAGCCTGTGTTTCATTCACAGACTTCGACACCGGCAACTCCGGTTGTCCAGAGGACTCAGCCTCGTTTCGAGGAGGAGAATTCTCACTTTGGCCTTCCTCCGTCCGAGAAGGAGGACCCAGCGGATCGTGATACCGCTTAAGACGCCCCACGTAGAATGTCGGGTGCGTCGCCATTGACTTCGGAAGGCCAATGGTGTACGCCGCGCCATGTCTGCCCAGGACCGCAAAGGTTCCGATGAAGCGATGATTCAACTTGTTGCTCCCTACGGAGCGTACCAGGTTTAGTTGTAGGTTCTTAGTGTCAAATAACACCAATTCACCTTCCTTAAAAACATTTAAGTTTCCTCTTGCATGTCTATCAGAGTACTGTTTATCTTGGGCTGATGCCATTGCATCTCTAACCGGGCTGACCAACGTCAGCCTGTCGTCTGTAAGGACGACAATTGTCTTTTTAAAGACTCTGGCTCGATCTCCGAGACCTGGGAGGAAAAGACTTTCCGAACCTCTCCTCCGCTTACGATGGAGGCCACGGTGCATCCCAGTAAGGTTAGCGGCACCTGGGGGTGTCGTAGCCCATTCAAGTAGAGCGGGGTAAATCTCGTTGATGCGTGTACCGCATTGTTGAGTGCAAACTCAACTATAGGAAGCTGGTTCGACCAGGACCGAGGTGCTCAGATACTGCGAAGAGTATCTTCGAACACGCGGTTGACGCGCTCCGTCTGACCATCCGTCTGCGGATGGTTCGCAGTTGACATCGTCCCAACAATTGGAACAGGGTGTCCCAGAACGCACCCGTGAAACGCGGGTCTTTGTCCGAGACTATGGTCTCTGGTATACCATGATAGCGAAACACGCTATCTAGGAACAGCTGTACAGCTTGTTTTCCCTGTGACTTTGTCACGTACCGTAGCAAGATGCACCATCTTGCTCAAACGGCAGACAAACACCAATATGCCGGTGTTTTCTTTGTCTTCGACCGGTAGGCCGAAGACGAGGTCGAGAGTCATCGACTTCCAGTAATCTGCTAGTACTGGAAGGTCTGAAGAGGAGCGAGGCGTGGCCCGAAGGCTTCACTCTCTGACATGTTTCACATATCTTGACATAGTGTGTCACCCACTTGTACATGCGGGGCCACCAAAATGTCTAAGAGACCGCTTGGTAGGTCTTCTCTCGGCCAAGGTGGCCACTCATCGGCGCATCATGCCCCTCCAGAAGTATGTCATACTTCAGATCCTCGTCGTTCGGAACGACAACCCGAGGAGGGTCTCCCGGATCTACTCGATAGTGGAGTAACCCATCGGCCAGCTCATAGCGATGGAGCTGTACCCGCTGTCGACGCGAGAGCTTATCGACTTTGGCGGCCTTGCCTTCGGACAGGAACTACACCAGAGGTGTGTAGTTCTCGTCCTCCTGATACGCTAAGCGTATCCGATCGTATTGATTGTATTGATTGTATTCAACGCGGAAGTTATATTCCGCAAAGAATGATTATCACCTCGCCGTTCGTTGCGATAAATGCGGCGAGTTGGTGGCAGTCTGCAAGGATGTGTGATCAGCGTAGATCATAAAGGGCCTCGGACCCAAGAGAGGAACTCTAAACTTGACAAGAGCGTACTTCATTGCAAGTATCTCCTTGTCATGAACGGGATAGTTCTGTTCGGCAGCCTTCAGCTGCCTGGACTGGAAGGAGATGACACGTTCGTGTCCTTCATCGTCCTTCTGTAACAGCGCACAGCCTATTGCATAGTCAGAAGCGTCACAAACGACGCTGAATGACTTGTTTTCGTCCGGCAAGGCCAGGACTGGCGCATGCTGTAAGCTCGCCTTGATGCTGTCAAAAGCATCCTGGTGCTGTTGCTCCCAGACCCAGTCGGCATCCTTCTTTAAGAGATCCGACAAGGGTCGTGCAAGTTCGGTGTACCCTCCGCTGTACTTATGAAGATAGTTGGCTAAGCCCAACCACTTCCGGAGGTCCTTCTGTGACCTCGGGGTCGGCCAAGCCGCTATGGCCTTGACCTTCCCTGGATCGGCGCGTACGCCGACCCTGCTGACAAAGCATCCGAGGACCTTTATCTCCTCAGCTGCAAAGACGCACTTGTCAATGTTGGCATAGAGATTGTTGGCTCTCATGACCTCAAACACTCGACGGAGGTGCTTCAAATGCACCTCCACAGCCGCCTGTCCGTCTTCGGTACGGTTATGGACGAATATATCGTCAAAGTACGTCTGTGCGAATGTACGCAATGGTCTAAACAATTGTGTGACCAAGCGATTGAACGTCGCTGGGGCATTCGATAGCCCCTGTGGTATCGCTAGTCACTCCCAGAACATCCAGCTCGGGGTGCTCACTGCGGTGAGAGAAATGTCACTCTCCCGCATCAGGATCTGGTAGTATCCGTCTACCAGATCCAGGGCACTGTACAGCGTACAGCCCGACATGTTGTTCAGCAACACGTCCTTGCGAGGGATCGGCGTCTGCGCCGGTGCCGTCGCATTGTTCAGCTTGTTGTAAGCATGAACCAGATGCCACTTCCCGTTCGGTTTACGAACGCAGAAGGTTGGCGTCGAGTGCGGGGACTTCGATTCCCGCACCATATCCGACTTCGCATTCTCGGCGAAGAAGGCATCTATGACCTCGTACTGCTCGCGAGGTAGAGGCCACTGCCTCGTGACACAATACTTTGCGCTAGGCACGAGATCATTTTCGTGGCGTACTCCCCGATCCGGTGGGAGTTGGGATGGTGGATGCTTCCACATCACCACGGAGAACTCGTTAACGAGATGATACACTGGATCCTCCGGGTTCTTGAGGATCTCAGAACCCAAACGCGTTGCATGCTGCTTCGTGAACCCCTTCAGGACATCCTAGTCCATTATGGAGGAAGAGTTCAAATCTTCAGGAGAGGTCTCCGGCTTTAGGAGCACCATCTCTGCAATCTCTCCGGCCTTCAACTCGGCCAGGAAGTCCTTCATGGACAGTTTCTCCAGGTTCAGCAACGCTGACACCTCAGGCAGTGCCTCCAGATGAACGGCACCTGCCCTAACTTGACGACCGGACACGCCGTCGAAGACATGGCATTGCTCTTCGACCGGCCGTGCCGGTGGTGTCTCAGACTCCGAGTGCAGTACTTGGTTATCCACACGGGAGGTGCTCAACGGCACCTCCCCACTCATATTGGTCTTCTTGACCCCGCATGTAACTTCGTTACCCACGCTAGAGGCGCACGTAGAGCTCTCATCCTTCTTGGTCATTTCGACCTTGCGTGGAACTATGCTACCCACGCCGGAGGCGCTCTCAGCGTCCTCCTCAACAGCTTCTGCTGTTTGTGGAATTATGTTACCCGCTTGCGGAACTACGTTATCCGCCTGTGGACCTATGTTACCCACTTGTGGACCTATGTTACCCCTACAGGAGACACCATCAGCGCTCTCCTCAGCAGCCTCTGCTGCTTGCGGATCTATGTTACCCGCCTGGTCAGTGCCGTCCGGCACTGCCACAGTCGAAGCCCATACGGCGCGACGACTTTCAGCGTTGGGACTTGCCGTCGTGGCAAACCCACACGCTTGGCAATGAGCCTTGGTCTCACGACCGGTTGTGAGGCTCATCGCAACATCTTCACTGGAGTCTGTGACTCCCAGTACTTCTTCGGGCGCATAAGCGCCTTGGCGAAAATCTCTGGCGCTCCAGTCCCGGACAGAGGTGGGAACATTACTCTCCAAAGCTCTGTCGGAGACTGCGGGCCGGCTAGTCCCAATGGCTTTACCACGCCAATCGATCCAGGGCTCGTGCTTTTCGAGCCACGTCATGCCCAGGATCAAGTCGTACTTGTCCATGTCTAGGTCATGCTGTCAAAGTCCTCAAACGTTACAGCCAGGTCCATCCAGACCCCAGGTACGTTAACCACCGTACCGTCGGCCAGTCTCACCGAGACCTGACCCCTTCCTTCGCTTTCACGCAAAGCATCGGCATACTTGTCGCCATTCCGTGCAACCGTCTGGCGTCGAGCAAAGTTCGTCGACGCCCCAGAGTCAATCAGGACTCTGAAGGGATCTCCGTATTCCCGTACACTCGCGTGTACCACGAGCAGTCCGCCGCTGCTCTTCCTCGCCGCGAGAGCACCCAGGCTCTCAGGGGATAAGCCTCCATGGCGTGCGCCGTCCGCACTCCTACCACGGGGACTTAGATCTTCCCCAGTAGGGCGCCTCCTACTGGTACCCCCAGTTCCCCTGGCTCTTGGGTCGCGGCTTCTGCCACGGACCCCTCGAGCCCCTAGGTTTGGACGGGAACTTCCTTTGCCCTCTCGCAGGGCAGACACGTTGCATGTGCCCGAGATTTCCACATCCGTAGCAACGGATAGATCTCTGTACGGCCGTACCCAGTTCCATGGGTACCGGCCCGGTGCTAGCTCCAGCTGCTGGAGCTCCTTGCACTGCGCCTGACGACGCATTTTGGCCTTGCCACACCGACGTAGGAGTACGAGCCTGTCGGTGGCTGTACTCCTCTTGGAGGGCGATCTGGATCACCTCCACCATGGTGTTCGCATGCACGCGGAATAACTGTGTGCGGGATGGTCCCACCTTCAGGCCATCCATGAACACTGTCACCTTGATGTGTTCAGGTAGGGGGTTCCCTACCAGAGATGCAGCGAGTACTCGCATCTCCTGGATGTACTCATGCAGCTCACGTTTTCCTTGTTTACAGGCAAGGAAGCGCGAGTGCTGGAGATACTCATAGTTCACCGGGATGAAGGCGGCTCTAAGCTATTGACACAGCTGAACCCAGGTTGTGAAGCAACCCGGCGTTGTCGCTTCGCGCGAGTACGCCCAGGTCTTCGCCCGACCTCCCAGGTTGGACAGGGCAAAAGCGGCCCGAAGTCGCTCGGTCGAGATGAGAGCCGTATCCATGGCGAGCTCTACCTCTCGGGCCCAGAAGTGGAGGTTCTCTCCCTCCTTTCCCTCATACGGGTTAACCTTAAGCCTCAACGGCTTAAGTTGGACTGGCTTCATCTCAGCCACGGGAGCCTGCAGCCTCTGTACGTGGGCGATAAACCCTCTCTCGTACGTGTCGAACATCTCGATGCGTTCGACCTGCTCGGCCGGCGTAGCAGCCGCCAAGCTTCGGAGGGCATCTCCTCCAAAGATACCCACCATCTTCCGGACCGACTCAAACTGAGAGTCGGTCAAATGAGGGGACTCCCCTCTATCCATCTTGGCTTACCTTGTAGGAGCCACAGAGGATTCAGGTAGTCAATCTACCCGCGTAGGCGTGGATTGACTACAAATGCTACTATGTGTGTCGGGGTCACAGTAGCACCTTGTTTGAGGAAGCGTAATATCAAGAGTATACAAACTCTAACGGCCGTTCACAAGTCCTGGTCTTAGGGGACTTAATAACTAGTTTGGAGTAGGTTTAAGACAGATTTATTTATAGTTAATTAGGTCATTTGGCCTGTACTACAACTTACTAATTAACTATAGTTTAACCTTAATATGCATTTAAAATTTGGTCAAGTGCTATTGGTGGCCCTCAGCCACCAGACCTACGTGGCAGTAGTGTGGTCCACACCACCCACGAGTGAGTATCTAAATGAATATTCACAGAAGTATATCTACTTCTGGAGGCGGTACCCTTTCTAGGGTACCCCTTCATGTAACCCCGTTACATTTACTCTCTCTCTCTCTGACCTGTCCGACCAGCATAAGGTTAGACGAGCTTAAACCTGGGAACATCAAGCGTGCCAAGGACACCGCTATCACTGCGATTAAGGCGCTTGTGAAAAGCAAACATGTAGATTTCGACTATGTTAAGCAATGCATTGAACAAGACGTTACAGGTAAGTGTTTTTTGTCTGTATTAGACAAGCTCGGTATGTATCTTGTATTTAATGAGGGTAAGAAGGGCGAACCACTTGGCCGGAATACTGCTATGCAGCATTTCAGACAGAGTACTATATGGCTGTTGAGCGCTTCCCCGTGCAATACCATATCGTCAAAGCAAAATTGCTGAACATGGGGAAGACGCTCGATAGCTTCTGCATGAAGCGAGATGGAAACGTAGTCAACAAGGCATCGACGTGCTCAAAGAGCGACTCAAAAAAGATGATGCTGTATTTGTATGTGAATGCAAGCTACGCTAGTGACTACCAAGACGCAGCTTTGCTATGGCTGCTGTGGTACCTGTTTAGATGAGCTTCGGATCTGTCCCTTTTGCGAAAGCAGAACCTCTCGGTCGATGCAGGCAAGGTATTCTTCGTGCGTTTTATCCGCATGAAAATCTCCGAAGATCAAGGTCTCTCGCTGTCCCCGGACGCCGACTTCGTCACTTGTCCGCTGCAAGCGATTGCCATTGCGCAGACAGCTCCGACCGTCGCCTTGATCGACATCTTGCCTGCCGTCCCTGTCGCTACTGCCGTAAACTTGTCTCCGTCGACGCCGCTGTTTGAGGCCCTCAATCATCCGGAAGAATTTGCCGCACTCGAACCCGCAGCTTCGCCTGCTAGACCTTCCCAAGCCCCCGTTGATATTACACCAACGATTTACACCCATGTCAACCGCCTGTTGGATTGCGTCGAGCGCGTTGCGGGAGTCTCGGTTGCTCTGACGTCGTACTCGATTCGTCGAGGAGGTGCGCAGCACGTGAACGGTTGCGATGGCTTTACGCAGCGCTGGATTACCGATCGTGGTGTCTGGAACATGAGCACAACAAACAAAGGATTCAATTACATCTTCAACACAAGCCGAGAAGATCATAAGGTCAGCAGAGCACTCAGTAGATACGACACTGAGACCAAAGTGAAGGTGCTGGACTTGAAGCTGTTTGACACCGAGACGCAGGAGAAGATCGCCGATGTTCAGCGCTTTCTGTAACGACCTGCAACAGGATGGAAAGTGCCAAGTAAAATCTTAGTCAACAAGTATTTTTCGTCCTCACTGCTAACCTGATCTTGCACTATCCCCTGATAAAGAAGCTTCAAGCAGACTGTCAGGCTGTCAGGCACTTGGAGTCAGCCCCTGTCAATGCGGAAGCTTCAGTGACAGAGCTCCTGGCATGGCCTTCACACCTTGCGGTCCGTCAAGCAACGATACCCGAGAAAAGCCAAGAGCAAGAAACCACCCCATCACCGAACAAAGTAACCGGAGGAAGATCATCGACCATCTACGCAGTGTAATTGATCAGTTAATGGAGCACATCAAGCGTTAAGACGAGCGCAAGGATAACCTAGAAGCTAAAATGGTCGGAACATCATTACAAGACAAGAACATGAAACGTCAGAGATATTAATCACAAGAACAAGATAAGCCGAGGTGCCGATGAGGATCAATGACGAACCTTCATAGTATCTAGTTTGCGCGCTACGTTCAGGAGCCACGGATGTGGCAGTCAGCCATCTCGAAGCAACAGAAGTCCGACGCTAAGCTGCTTGTGGCCTTCATGAAGCACTTCTTGGACGGCGGATTGGAGTGAACACGACAGCCCCGAACTATCGTGATCGAGTAGTGGACTTGGGAAAGCGGAGGAAGCTGTTCTCTCGTTTTTATCTGAGCGAAAGATCACTTCGCGCGGGGCAGGTAAAGTCCTCAAGCACCTTCGCAGCCTCCACCGCTCAGGCATTCACAACGCCAAGAGTGAGCGTTATTAGTGTCTGATCCAGACCGCGGCCATTAAGGACCCCACTCCTGGATACACACAGGACGTGCTGGGAGTCATTAGTGAGTAAGTTAGATAGTTCTGCATACAAACAGTAAATACATCACTCTTCTGTCCCTACTAGTAGCTATTGATACCGTTAAATCAACGCTCTGTAGTTAGAAGAACATCAACTGCAACACATGATGATACCTTGGGTGGGAATCGAACCCACGACCATCCCTTTCGAGGGATCTTCCACTGAGCTACCAAGGTGGGGGTTAGCACAACTCAAAACAGGGTACGCATCTGGAGGCAGGAGGGGAAATTAACCTCCAGTTCTTCGTGGAAGCGGCAACCCTGTTAGCCGCACCACGTTCGGCACGACCCCCTCGATACACCCTCCTGGGTGGTCACTCGGGCCTAAGCGTCTGACTGAACACCCACATCCACATCTGAATACCAATTATTATAGTTTTCGTAATTGCCTTTTTACGACGACTTTTACATTACATCTTAATTTTTGTATACTATAAGTTTACCTACATCTGGTCGGAGAGGTCGGAGGTCGGAGATTATACGGTATGGTGGGTCTTCACTGTTGAAAGATGATCGATAGAAACGAGAGTTTAATTTATACAGCAAGCGTGGTGAAAAGGGGGACCAACGCTCCTCGACTACAGTTTTGCAGACTAGCTTGATGCTAGTAAATCGCAGCAGGCGAAATAGAGATGTCCTACCTCTGCTACAGCCTAGTCATTGCGTCCAAGCTCACTGTGTCCAAGCGCTAATGATTTAACCCACCAATGACCGCGGATACAACATCGATATCCTCCATAAGCGCGAAATTGCCCTAGTCCACTGGTTACCAAGGATATAGCAACTACTCCTTCACGGACGTATTGAAATCGACAGATCTGCGCGAGCTAATTAATTCTCTGGATATTTATATCCTGAGTTTCTGGCGGGATCGCCAAGCTGTGGATTTCCTACTAAAACACACACTTGAATACTTTAGTAAATACAGCTAACCTACGTGCTGCGCGTTACGTCTTAAACAAGAAATACAACATTTAATTACCTGTTAGAGTTTATCTTAAAATGCATGGATGTTGACGCAGTCGGTCAAGAACGACCTTCCGTCAACATTACTAAATCGGACATTCATGAAACATTCAAGCAACAACGGTTTGGGTTATGGTGTTGCATCCGGGTGGACGCTCATACAACAAAGTAACTTTTCGTAATTTGCGCCTCTACGGACAATGAGTTGTTCTCATAAACGTGACAAAATAACTTCACTTTTGTATGGTGCACTGTGATTAGCAAAAGGCGCTCTCCGTCATACGGTGTTTACAAACACCTGATGCTATGCATACCTAATAGGGTATGGTAGACTACATTGTTGTACTGCCAGTCATCTCTCTGGTCATGCGCAGGGGGAAGAATATATATTTTCGTGGGGATATGTTGTCCTTCGCTACACAAACTATAGCCACGATCAACAGATACGGCAGGGTATTATGCGCATAAATCGAGGGTGGCGACTACCATCACACCCTTTCAACGACGTCGTCTAGTCCAGATACATGAATAGGGATAAACTTATTCCATGTAGCTCTGTAACTCTCAGATTGTACATTTTCTATGAATCTAACTGTGCCATGGTGCAGTAAATGCTCAACCATGCTCGTTGATGAGCACGCATGGAATGATTATCTCAATTTGGCGCACTTGTCAACATCGTTTGTTCAGTGGATCGCATATTTAAGCAAACCGAAAGTTTTCACAATAAGAGATGTGGTTGCTTTCAGACTAAATTGACTTTCTGTACACTTGTTGTTATGTCTGGCTGTTGAGCTTATCGGACACCCGATAAGCTAAACATCCAGACGATATGGAACATTCGGGAGATGGTACCGGCATGCATCCGAACCCAGAACGTCCATAGTAGACAGGCTTAAACTGTGCAGTGTTGGTTGGTGTCCTTGTAAAGGAGCGGAAGACTATCATTGGTGTTGTGTCTGCGGTGACCAGCGAACCACGGCAATGCTGCTCTCGTAAAGGGTACCCTTGTTGTTTCTGCTGTGGCGAGTTAGAGTACTATCACGCTTGGACACAGTCACTTGCGTCTGTTCCTCTCATCACGTAGCTTCCTGTATTTGCTGAGCTGTCGGCCTCTATCGATCCTCTTCCGACAGTGAAGATCCAACGCACCAACAGCAAAATTCGAGTCAACGAAAAAGTAGAACGATGTAAGTCGATTAATAAGTTTGAGTGCACATTTTTGCCGACTTTTTCGTCTTTTTCCATTTTCGGATTATTTGGTAATAGTGCTACCGAATAAGTCGAATGATAGTGTACGTGAAAGCCAACCATTGATAAGGCTTTGTGTGATTTATTCACTATTATAGCTCGTGTCACATATCAGCTTGGATGAAAAATAACTGGCTTTAGCATTGATAATACAACGTTTGGTTGTGGAGGCCGTACTGTTTACCGGTGTCAATACGATCTCCCGAGCTTATCCCATTCTTGTGATTATTGCCTAAAGATGGGCTGCCAGTTACTAGTATTATATAACACCTCGGTTACCGCATAATTGAAGCCTAGTTTACCTATCTCTTTGGCTGGTGATACGGCACAGTCCATAGATATCGCTATATAAATAAAGTCCTTTCCATACAAGTATTTCAAACACATAAAATACACAACTCAATGATTTTGGGGTACGAATTTATGTGTTACGGTATTGGTTCACGAACACCTTGGTACACACTTTGCAGTACATGGTATACTTACCGGTATGCGCGGGGGAAGATTATGCAATTTCGTAGGGGTATTGTATTTTGCTGTGCTTCGTTGCAGAAATTAAAACTACGATCAACTGATGTGCAGGAAATTTATGCGCATAAATCGAGGCGCTAAACCAGATGGGATTGCTTTGAGATCGACTTGAACCTCCTCTTTTCATTATCGCTACTGTAACACGTACGTACCGTACAAGTATCAATTATGTACATACAGACTCAAAATCAATGTTGTGGACTAGCATAGTGTGTTTTGTAAGCCAACAACTTGGGTCATGGTTTCAGCGGGGTGACAAGATCTGATAGTTGAAACGTCAATCAGTTTGGGAACTAAATGAACATGAAAACACGCGAAGGAATTAAGTACCTTGGGGCTGCTAACAATTGTCTCGACTTTACTACATGTATTATCAAGTTACGAGATAAATGCAGGATTGGACATGAATAGAGTAATTCATATAAATGTGCTGTAAGTACTGCAAATCCTTTTCTAAAACACATTGAGATAGTCATGCCGCAATTATTAACTCTGTGCAAGACGTTCTCAATCGTATGCTTTGGAAGCATGCGCTAATGCTTTGCGGTATCGTGGATGCGAAGCCCCAACAACCAGAATTCGGTCCCTTCCTCAAATTTCATTCTGCAATCCTCCCTCCAAACCACAGATACTATCTAATAGGCTGTCCTTAGTGGCAGACAACGATAATGCGTCGATCATCTATCCTTTTGGCAGCGGGTGTGCTCACCCTTTTCACTAGCTGGAATGCACTATCAACAGTTACCGTTGCGGAGTCCACGGAGGTCTCCAATATGGTAGCCGTTGATACGGGCTTGTCTAATGTCCGTATAAACAGCGGTGATGGAAAAAGGTTTCTGCGAGAGGAAGTCAATGACGACGAGGAGGAAAGGCGATCCGGTGCGAACATGTTTAATACGGAGAAGATTAACAATGCGATAGGGGACGCCACCTACGCTAAAACGTTGTTCCGGAGATGGAAACGTAATGGAGTGGACTCGGATGGGGCTTTCAAGAAGTTGCGAGATATGCATAAACTTAAAACAGACGATAAGGTGTATAAACTCTACGATGATTATCGCGCGTGGCTCGAGAAACATCACCCACTAGGACAAGATTTGGGTATGAAGAATATGTTCGACAAGGCGAAGATCAGCGAAGCCGCCAAGAACCCCACATACGCGAACAACTTATTTGGAAGATGGAAACGTAATGACTTTGACATGATTAAAGTACGCAACCAGTTTAAGACCATGCGTATCACTTCCGAAAATCCGTTGTATAATGTCTACAAGGGATATGTTGCCTGGCTGCGGATCCATCACCCGAAGGAGGGGACAGAGAAGTTGACATCCATGGAATTCCTGTTTGAGAGAACGCGGATTGGCAGGACCTTGGTGGACGAAACCTTCGCGAACAAGCTGTTTGCGAAGTGGAAGAACCGTAATTATGACTCGGACTACGTTTTTAAGAAGTTCCAAGCCATGGGCGTCAAGTATGACAATGAGCTCTACCAGGTTTACCTGAAATACCACGCCTGGCTCGAAAAGTATCACCCGTTACCACCTTTGTGAGCCGGCCATCCTGATCACATATCGGTGCCATTGACACGTAAACGATAGTGGTGCTCCATCACAAACAATACAATTTTAAAAAAAGCACCAAATGTTCACTTCTACCCGAAAGTTCATCACTAAAATGGACTTCTGCGTTGTTGATAAGGCGTAGGTTTCGTGTAGATCTTGAATGAAGAGTCTCATGATCCAGTGTCTTCTTCCCAGTTAAGAATTGCCACAGTGGGGATAATGCCTCGACTTGTTCATCATGTCGACCCAACGGATGCAATGGGCGAGCCAGCGCATCGTGGACTCCTTCAAACCAATGTGACTCAAGCCGAGGTAAACGAGTTCTTGGCATCTGGAAATACTCGAAAGCTCCTTGACGAGTTACTCAGTGGAAAAGATTCGTGCAAAGTGTTTGTGCATTTTCAGACTGTCGTCGAAAAGGAGGGACATCAAGTATTGCTTCGGACCCTGTAGCTCTGTAGTAGGCGATAACAATAGTAAACTTTGTGTCTCGTTGGAGAATTCCACCCCGATACGAGCGAAATGTTGTGAAAACCCTGGACGTTCAAAAGGCCAGTGACAATGCCATTTGCTTTGGTAAATTGGTGCCAAGCATTCTACGGGATCTCGAGACGACTATCGGTTCGTTGTTTTCGCCGCTTTTAAAAATCAAGGACGAATGGGGAAAAGCAGATGTCGACTTGAAGAACGAGTTCATGACGGATTTCGAAAAGGTCGCTAATGATCTTAACGAAACACTTAACAGTATGGACAGTGGTCTGGAGTTGAGAAGACCGGATTGAAGTATCATTGGCGGGACAGTGAGTAATGCTGGACATGCTAATGGAACTATGGCGTTGCAAATTACAGATTCGCCAAAGCTCATTCAACACCATGAAGAAGTACTCAAGGAGTGGTGCGATGTCATCTCGACGTACTTGAAGACCAATACAACGAATGACAGAAAAGGAAACAATGAGCAGACAATTGATGACGATGGTCCCATGGGTGAACTCGAGTACTGGCGACGTCGGAAGCACCGACTAACGAGTATCACAGAACAGCTCGAACGAGTAGAAAGATGATTTTGCTGTGCTCAGTCAAACGACCAAGAGTGTTAATGATGATACGAAGCAACGTATTCAGACTCTGCTCCGACGATGGAAGTAGATTGATATTGGGATCACTGAAGCAGCGAACGAGGCCAAGGTCAAGTATTTGTTCAAACTGGAGAAGTATATTATTCCACTGTACAATGGCACACCACGGGGTTACCTGAGGGGTACCCTAGAAAGGGTACCGCCTCTAGAAGTAGATATACTTCTGTGTGTATCCGTTTTGTGGATACTCAGTCGTGGGTGGTGTGGACCACACTACTGCCACGTAGGTCTGGTGGCTGAGGGCCACCAATAGCACTTGACCAAATTTTAAATGCATATTAAGGTTAAACTATAGTTAATTAGTAAGTTGTAGTACAGGCCAAATGACCTAATTAACTATAAATAAATCTGTCTTAAACCTACTCCAAACTAGTTATTAAGTCCCCTAAGACCAGGACTTGTGAACGGCCGTTAGAGTTTGTATACTCTTGATATTACGCTTCCTCAAACAAGGTGCTACTGTGACCCCGACACACATAGTAGCATTTGTAGTCAATCCACGCCTACGCGGGTAGATTGACTACCTGAATCCTCTGTGGCTCCTACAAGGTAAGCCAAGATGGATAGAGGGGAGTCCCCTCATTTGACCGACTCTCAGTTTGAGTCGGTCCGGAAGATGGTGGGTATCTTTGGAGGAGATGCCCTCCGAAGCTTGGCGGCTGCTACGCCGGCCGAGCAGGTCGAACGCATCGAGATGTTCGACACGTACGAGAGAGGGTTTATCGCCCACGTACAGAGGCTGCAGGCTCCCGTGGCTGAGATGAAGCCAGTCCAACTTAAGCCGTTGAGGCTTAAGGTTAACCCGTATGAGGGAAAGGAGGGAGAGAACCTCCACTTCTGGGCCCGAGAGGTAGAGCTCGCCATGGATACGGCTCTCATCTCGACCGAGCGACTTCGGGCCGCTTTTGCCCTGTCCAACCTGGGAGGTCGGGCGAAGACCTGGGCGTACTCGCGCGAAGCGACAACGCCGGGTTGCTTCACAACCTGGGTTCAGCTGTGTCAATAGCTTAGAGCCGCCTTCATCCCGGTGAACTATGAGTATCTCCAGCGCTCGCGCTTCCTTGCCTGTAAACAAGGAAAACGTGGGCTGCATGAGTACATCCAGGAGATGCGAGTACTCGCTGCATCTCTGGTAGGGAACCCCCTACCTGAACACATCAAGGTGACAGTGTTCATGGATGGCCTGAAGGTGGGACCATCCCGCACACAGTTATTCCGCGTGCATGCGAACACCATGGAGGAGGCGATCCAGATCGCCCTCCAAGAGGAGTACAGCCACCGATAGGCTCATACTCCTACGTCGGTGTGGTAAGGTCACAATGCGTCGTCAGGCGCAGTACAAGGAGCTCCAGCAGCTGGAGCCAACACGTAGGTGGTACCTGTGGGACTTGGTACGGCTTTTGCGAAGTGGTTCTGCGAAATCACAAGATCGCAGGAGTCCTCTTGCACACGGCGCCCAAACAGCCGACTAACGGAGGGGGTATGTGGTGAAGTGGATTTGAAAGATTTGGCATTGGAATATCTAGGAAAGATCCGATTTGGACGTGATCGGACCTGACGTGATGTGATTGGAGTAGATGACGAGCTGATGTGGGTGGATCTGGTGGTGGATCCAGTTGATGGATAAGATTGATGGAGATTAGTGACACCTTGGGTGGGACGTGATAGACGTATCGACATACGATCTATATATATACCCAGATCCGAAGGGTTGGAAGGATCACATAAGGATATGGATGATGTGGGACTGGCGTGATTACGAGATGGGTGTGGCAGTATGTCTATATACACTGTGGAAACTGGTGATCTAAGTCTAGATGTCTGGATCTAGGCTATAATCTACATCCGCGAAGACTAGATCGGTTCAAATATCAGGTTCCATTTAGGGAACTTGGATCAAGGCTTGTGGACCTAGATCCATAGGTGGATCCAAGTGATCCAGGATCGAGATATATTACGGTAAAGGTGGATGATAATTGGGGATTAACGGCATGGATTAAGCTTGGGTACGTTATGATTACGATTATCACGAAGTATTACCACTGGATCATGCAGGGAAACCCTAGACCAAGGAGATCTAGCCGATCTAGCCGATCTGGAATTGGATCAGCATGATCTAGCCTTATTAAGGCATGATCTGACTCGGGAGACGTGTGATCTGGATATTACGGGGGGTGATTACGATATTGGAGATAGGAGAAGGCCAGATCCCAACATTGCGACTAGTGATCTAATGTTTATGGTTCAGATCCAGGGTGATCTGCAAAGATGTCGACTGCTATTATGGTGAGGACAAGAAAGGACAAGAATCAGGATAGCGTAATCCGTCGATGTGTCGTTAAGGATAGGATACAGGATGGGATAGGTCTTAACATTAAATCAGAACCGAATTTGCATCGTACGACACAAGTGCTTCGCTACGCGCCTGGAAACGGGAACTACATTGGCCCTACGGTATTAATAGCGATTTAGGTGTATAGATCTAGGGTGGTTGATAATATCTAGATAATATATTGGCTAGATCCAACCTCCTAGTATCTTACCCTAAGTGCAGATCCAAGATCCCGGTATTAATTGCTTAGCCGGTAGATCTTCGGTTTCTCAACGATCAAGATCGCGCTATAGGAAGCGCCAAGCAATCAAAGGACCCCGCGTAAAGGGAAAACTACTACAAAGGAACTACAACAAAGCCGGATCCAGATCTAGGCCGCCGGATCCAAGCTTGATCTAATCGCTTGGACTCGGATCTACTACTGGCGAGTGGTGTGAAGACTTCCACGCTACTCTACGACCCCAACGTCACGCCAAGACGTTCAACCAACGCAGATCGAGCAACTTAGCAGTCACCAAGAGAGGAAGATCCAGCCCAACCGACGGGTACACAAGGTGAGCAAGTTCAGCAGATCACGGATCATCGGAGGACCCCCTTCGTTAGTCGGTGTCCGGGCATTGGTGGGAAGTTGGATCTAGCGATCTCGCAGATTTTGCTGATCCCGCTACACCACAGGTACTCCGATCTTCCGGGAAGTTTTTGATTTCACCTTGTGTACCCGTCGGTGGGACTAGATTGCTCCTCGGGTGATCTCAGGAGACGCGCTTGTTGCTGATCTTGCTGTATGACAGGACAGTGGGAGAGGTGGCAGCAGCGGGGATACTTCTACTCGCTGCGCCGTGTAGTTATTGAGCTTTCGATCTTGGTTGTACTCGATCGATCTCGATCTGGCCAGTGTTGATCTTGGCCTGGGGGTGTCTTGTGGCCGGTGTGTAACATTTACCCAATAGTTCCAATACGTGTTTGCCGCTTCATATAGCGGGGTCTTGATTGGAGGGTTGACGAACGTCCAGCCAAGCAATCTGGACGCAAGGACTCTACTCGGTGTCGATCTTGATCTTGCGTAACATCGGGAGGGCCAATCTTGCATATCCCTGCCCGGAATGGCGAAGATGAAGAAGGCTTGTGTAGTAGAACGTAAAAACAACTCTGGATTAACGGTTAATGTTCTATGCTTCCCATCTGTGGCTATCCATACTGCACTGGCTTCCTAATACCCATAATAAAGCAAAGATCGATATTACCTGCTTAAATCGATACCGCGTGGTACAATCGTCTTGGACGGGGATGATGGCACGCGCATTCGCTTGGTCATTATAGTGAGTATCACTATATCGAGGATCATCATAGAGGAATTGTTCTCGATCTCGATTGACGGGACAAGATCGATGTCGGAAAAATTCTTGTCCGCTTCACCACACACCCGTACAGAGCTCCATCTGCTGGTACGGAAGTTCGGGGGCATGCAACGTGCCTGCCCTGCGGGAAGGCAGAGGAAGTCCGTGGAAACTGCATTCCTTTATTATGGGGTTTCAATGGAGCCATTAATGACGATTTTCTTTGCAAAATATAGGATTTGCTGAGCCGAAAGATGGGCCTCAGAAGACGCATCATTCGAGCAATATTTTTTGCAGGAAGTTTTTTTAGTTCTCACGGAGGGGATTTTACGAGATACGTAATTACGAAAAGTTAGAATTGAATGGTCAGGAACACAGTAGCCTGAGTTGTCAGTTGGGGAAATGGCGCGACACCGAACTGGTCGGTCTAGTGGTGGGCACATCATCTTTCTACAAAAGAAGTTCATGGTAGAGTGGCTTGAAGGGCCGGAGAACTTTAACATAATTGTCGGCAGATCCACCGATGATCGTTCAAAGTCGTTTGGTTTTGCGCAGACAAAGATTGCTGGGTTTGGGCTAATGGTTAACTACGTGTACACGTCATCTATCGGTGCTTTTACTACTGAAGGGAGCGCAGTGCCTGCAAAGCATTCAGCAAAATGGGATTCCTACACTTGCCAGAGTCGATGGACATCGTATTTTAAAGTGTGCAAAATAATCAAAGATCTGGTAGACTCATAGACTGGATTCGAATTGACACAGAAGGAAGTTGACGAGGATAAAACATTGGAAAAGGCTGTTGAAGAGGCCTGTCCCTACTTCTACCGATTGGATATCTTGTTTGGCGAACGTCAAAATGTGAGGCTACATTCGGTGGTAGATAGTTCGAATGTTGCTATTCGAGAAGAGGATGAGAATGATCAAGACTATGGTAAAACTACTGATTCAGATTTCACAGAGAACATTCAGGTCTCTGTCACCCCGTCTCTCAGCTTCAATTTAGTCCAAAACACGACGCTACCAGGTTCTCCAAACCCAAACCGACAACTCTACAACTCAGCAAAATGGTGATATTTCTGTCTCTTCTACCCCTAACATCAATCAAGACCATATTTCGTGTGAAGAAGGCGAACCAAGTCCAAGCATGACAGCTACAGTTGAAACTGCAGTCGATGGACCCATAAGTAGGCCTTCCATTGATCGCACGGCTGCTACAACCCAGGGTAGCACTACCACGATTCGATCGGTATCAGCAGCACGTACAGCTACTGCTATCGGGATCGAGAAAACAAATCAGGCAAAAAACGCGACTTTGCATTCAGCTTTGTGAATATAGCGAAAAGAGACTTCAGGCTGAGTCGCGATGGCGTCGGGAGGAATTGGACGAAGCTACAGCAAGACGAGCGGCTGGCCATGAATTGAAACAACAAGAGCTAGAAGAGAGAAGGGCAGAATGCGAATTTCAGTTTAGAGCATCTCAATCTGCGCTGCACAAGGACATTTTTTTGAAGAGGCTAGAACACGGACAAACCGACGAAGAAGCTCTAGCTACTGTAGACAAGATCGCACCGATGTAGTGCAACTTCATAAATAAATTTCAAACGGTCTAACCCAACATTGCTACTCTAGCTTACATCGTGGCGATTATTCAGTGCTATATACACATGCCTTTTTATATCGTCACCTGGAATATACTTCCGATGTTAAGTGACCTTCTATTTAAGTTTGGTTGTAGTTGTCGTATAGACAGCATATATAAAAGTAGACGCGTCATTTTCCTTTACTCGCTGGCTATTTGTCTGTGGTGGCGTTTCTGCAACTTGTTGTCAAATCTTGGTACTCAGCTGGGTTGATCCACCTAGATTGTGCAGGCTTCATAGTTCAGAGTATGTGCGGCGTGTTCCACCCCACCATTGCCCACTCCTAATTAAAAAGCTAGCTCGTACACGATTCCATAGTAGCCCTGGTTCCATGTGATCACCATGTGAAAGCCTTTTCAATGTTGCTCAACTTTAACTTCGATTTCAAACAGACATATTTACTCTCATTCACATCTCTCACTCACATCCTGGTAATCATTCTGGGCTAATTGTGTATGCCTTCTAACATAGCCGCCTGTATTGGCTATCGTAATTACTCACCTTCTTGTGTTTCTGCCCTTGACGTAAGTTCCGTATTTTCATCATTATTCGCATTTCCTTCATCACTCTCGGCGTCGTCGAACGGATCTACGTCGTGATACGCTAAAGCGAAGTTGTGCAGCATCGCGCACGTCATACACTGTACGTTGACCCATTTTAAATCTCCTTTGCATTTTATTTGCGTGGATATCCCTTTCAAGAAAGCCCACTGGTTTTTCAATAGACCTATGCAATTCTCGTTCACAACACGAGCTGATACCGGGATGGCGTTGAAAATAGCATTGTGTGGAAGCAACGCCTGGGACATTTTGTACGGGACGAGCATGCGTCTAGTAAGCTGGTATCCTGAATCACCTACTAGAAACTGCCCATGAGAAAAATTGTGCCGATTCTGCAGCAACTCGCGACTTTGTGAAGACTGTTGAGTCTGCGCATTATCCTGACCAACCTACCAATGCGTAGATTATACGCGTGTCTTCGTCGCATACGATCATCGCGTTGATCGAATAGCGTTTCTTTCGATTAAAATATGCTTTTCCATCGATTGCAGGTTTCTGACTAAAGTTGAAATGCGTGCCATCCACATATCCTGCAGTCCCATCCATCCCATAGCGCTCGCTACAGAACGTCGACGTCACTCGACGAGTTAGTGTGCCAGACCAGGACACATATTGGTCATAAGAACGAAGCAGTACTGCTACGACCCGCTTTTGCATACAATTTGACAGTCCCCACTCCGATTCCATAAGCTCGAGCAATCCTGCCGGTTCACCCATCGTTACCGTAAGTTCCTAGCCTTGCTAGTGTTTCTGCAAGTTGAATGTGTATGGGCCTCTGAGAATTATGGCTACGACTGTGGAACATTTTATCTCCAGTAATCAGGGAACTAAGCTCAACAAAAACCTTTTTCTCGACGCAAACAGCTTGTCTGAACTCGCTCTCAGGAAGACAGAATTTTAACTCAGAGTAACTAATACTCTTGTGATGGAGGTGGGTGCCGATAACGTTCGTACACTCGACAAGTATGCTATCCAAGTCATGAAGTCGTGTGCCTGTGCTTCAATCCATTCACCCTCAGTTGAATTCCAATCCACAGATATCTCGTAAACACACATCTCGTAAACACCCAACAAAACGAGTTGGTCAATCAACCACGCGAGCATTTTTTGCGAACGCTAGAAGGCATTTTGTTGCAAATACCTTGCACAGTTCTGATAGCAGCTTGCAGGAGCGATAATGTTTCAATGACAGCACGCGCCAGACTTCTTACTCCTGTTACAATCGAGGTAGAACCGCTTAAGACGGTACGACGGATGTTTCTCTTTGTTCTGTTGTTGTGGCCAAGAATGAAGTCACACTGGTCACTTTCTCCTGCTTCGGTGGCGAGAGCAAGTTTCTGAACAGACTTCCTGAGAGAAAGCCAAATGATAGAGACCTTTAGATTCTCCCGCTTCGTTCGTGACCGAGAAGAATAGTTGAGCACGCTCGTGACAAGTTTTCGGCTTTACTGCACCAATTGCCAATGAGGGTGATCCAACGGAGGGGGAAAGGCAGTCGAGAACTCGACTATAGACCAGGGGGTAGCTGCAGTCGACGAAATCACCTTTTAGACTAAAGCCTTGTGGCCTGTACTTTAGGTGAGATGGTAAGGCTGTCACGGCCGAAGCAATTATTTGGGTCGTTTCAAAGTAGACAGCCGACTAAAGATTACTCTGATTTTGTCGAATAAAAAGTCTCATTAATTGTTACATTGAAACCCCTATTCCATTGACACAATAGGTGTCATTTCAATTCTTTCATCCCAACTCTAGCGCCATTGTGGGCACACCGAAACTAGAGGCTCCAATAGCGCTACAGGGTAGGGCCGCTGTTCATAATGCGCTCACGTGTTAACAACCCTAACTACCTGAAAGCTGTGGTCTGTAACGGGGTTACATGAGGGGTACCCTTGATAGGGTACCGCCACTTCAAAAGAAACACTTCAGTGAGTATTCATTTTGCGACTACTTCTACAAAAAATTATAGCTAATTAGCAATTTGTATTACAGACCAAATTATCTAATTAACCATAAATATATCAGTCTAAAATCTATTCTAAACTGGCTATTGAGTCCCCTCAGACGAGAAACTAGTGAACCGCCGTTCACTTAGAGTTTGTATACTCTTAGTAGCACGCTTCCTCAAGCAAGGTGCTCGTGTGACCCCGTCACACATTTGCTATTCAGGAAACGTGTGATACGACGCAACTTACCCGACTCACCTTCCATCATATACAAACTCTGTTCTTGCTCTTAGTGTCACTTGTACAAATTAAAGACTACTAGAGGGATCATCGCAAGCCATATGCATCGATACAATACAACCTTGGACAATTCCAAAGACATGCTACGTATCAGGCACGGCACAGCGAGCTATTGACGATCTCATCACAGTCAAAACCGTAACACCCTCGACGCTCTATTGTTCTCGATTATCTCTTGTGTTGTTGAGTTGCTGGTGGGCCAAACACAACGCTTCATTTAGGTCATGACCTTTCTCTGGTATTTCTGGATAACATTTGATTTTTCACTAGTATGTGCTGATATCAGGTCACAAGTGGAGGTGTTCCGGACATCCCCTAGGATTACTACAGACAACCCATATAGAAACAAAATAGAAATGTTTCTATTCGAACAGAGAGGTGACAATACATACGATTGATTTCAATAGCGAGTAGTTATGAAGAAGAGAAGAGTACATAACTAGTAACGTGGTTTTCCTGTTTGGAGCTGGAATTCTTTGTGTTCTGTCTTGTGTTTCCTGAAAATGTTGCTCTCTGTCAGCATGAAGTGATTTGTTGTGGGGTTCTGCCGATTCATGGGTATAAGTTTTGGATGACGTGAAATTTCACTTGCGACCAGTTGCTTTTGCTTTCACTTCGTTTGTCTTCTTACGCGCGCGTTGTGCACGAAGATCTTTGATTGGTAGAGGTTGTTTAATTCTTGGTATCTCTGGCACAGGTGCGTGCGGCCAATCAATCCACCGATGAGAATGGAAATCTAATGGCCGTAGACTACCTCTGGTTTCGAGAAGGTTGGTCAAATTTACGGATGCACGGTAGACCTGTTGTCTTCGTGAAAGTTCCGGAAAAATGGTGTCACAAATTGCACTGCGAATAAGTAATTGACATTGTTTCAGGGCGAAGTTGTATATTTTCAAAACTACACCTTCGTAAATATTTTTACGCGATGCTTTTGACACGAGGCGGTTTCCAGAAATTTGCCGACGACGTGCCGTCACCTCTGCGACTTAGAGTTTGTATTGGACTGTGATTGGTGGATGACTTTGATGCGGCGCGGCTATACCCGTGTGACACGAGTGACGACTGTGGGAGAAAAGTGATGCTACGGGATGAATCCAGTACCTGATTGCAGATGGGCCCAACTGGTCGGAAGTGTGATTCCTGGGAGTGCACACCCAGGGGTGCAAAAAACACTCAGCCCAGCCGCGGACTTTCCCTTACGATGAGTGCCTAAAGTCTGGCGGAAAGTGTCTCTGGCGAATGTATCCCAGAGTACACCTCATCTTGCTGTGGATCAGAGTACTACAAAAGATTAAATTACCTTGAAAACCAACCCACTACCACCGTGATCATGCGCAGGAGGCCGCTAAACCCGCTAAGTGCTTGGATTTATGGAGATACACGTGAGTCTGTGACGTAGCAGACCTAATATCCAGAATACCGCGTGATGACCCAGAGTTCACCCCCCTGAGTACGGGTGATCCAGAGTTCAAGATGAATCTCTGAGTTTGGATCATGAATCCGGACTCTCAATACTAAAATCAAGTGTTTCCCAAGCCAACATCCAAAGATCACCATAAACCCCCAATGACCTCCAGAGTTTCACATGAATTTCAGGGATGACCCTGAGTGTCACGTGATTCTCTGGATTTTGAGTCAGTCCGAAGCCAGTCTGCAATCAAGTGATGTGTGACCTTGAAGGATCATTACGGATGTGCAGATTAGACACTTTCAAGGAAGCTGAGAGGGAGTCCTGCGCTATACTAGACCAAGACCAAGGACCCACATTTGGCACTTCCGAAACCTGACAACAATGGAATCTCAAGCCGATCGCAAGTTTGGACCGGTGAACCCAATGTATACTCAAGACAAGATATTTGACCTCAAGCATAGTGAGCAGAAGATATTTTCCCAAAGAAGTATGCAAAAAGAAGTAAAAGAGAGAGGTAGCTGATAAAAGACAAACAGAGTTCAATTTTCCCTGTACTGCGCAAGTGACTTCGGCCAAGCTTGCCGACGGAAATCCGGAGGACCCGAGACTACGACCGCGGGACGCTAAGGGCACATCAACGGTGAAGGACGGCCGTCTGTGTGGATTCCATCAAACTCAAGTCCAGTTAGGTGGGGACCAGCGACCGCCTTGAGCTTCCTGGGGTGACCCATCTATTCCATATCCTAGTTGGGTCACTTGCTGTGCTCGTGGTAGCCCATTTCATATTATACCGAAGGGTATTCTGGGGTGCTAGGTAGTCGCCTCCAGGATTTTGTATTGCCTGCTTGTGTGAAGGGAAGGTTATTGATAGTGACTGTATCTTCCTCCCGTATTGGGGTGGTGCGCATTTGTGCGAGTCTCAGGGGAGCTAGGCCCCTGAATTTCGGACTCGAGTGAGCCTAGTGTAGGTGTGACCCACCGTCCTAGGGTCCAAAAGAATGAATAAGTGACGGCTACTTGTTGTGTTTGTATACTCTGTATTTGCTGGTTTTATCAAGCTACGAGGGCATTTGGGTAAGGTGTCTTCTGAGTTCCAAGTCCCGGAGTTGACTGAAACCCTGAACCCTGAATTCGTGATATTCTGGGTTTCGGGTGATCTGATTCTCTGGTTTTGCCTTTCGGTGTGGAGGTGCGTTCTGGAGTAGACGTGCACTCCGGCACTTTTTCAAGCGTACACTTACGATCGGTGGAGTGCTGTTCTGTCGAAGACAAACGAACCGACAGGGATTACACAAGATACCCACGCCAACCAAGAGGGGTGATTCTCGGTGTTTAAGGCTTCGCGGCTGCGAACCCGTGGATCTATCTCCTTGCTGTTGACTCTCAAGTCGATTTGCTGGGTCTACACCCTGAGGAACATCTTGGATACAACCCCCCTGGGCGATAAAGGTTTCATCGGCCTCGCCACGCCTCATAATTCGAGTCGCTTCAATATCAACTGCCTGTTCGTGATCTTCAATACTTTTAGTCCACCACAAAGTCATTCACTTGTGAATTGTAAGCTGATCGCAAATCAAATTGTGAAGCCATAGATTCATTGCTAAGTGGTATCCTTCTGTTGAATGCAAGGCGAAATGCGTGATAGATTTCGTCCAGCAGTGCACAATTTTCCATTTCCAAATATCCAACCACGTTTCACCTATATATTTTGCCTCGACCGGGCTTAGTACATGCAAGTACTGTCGATTACCTTCGTATTCATCCACCGACTTCAAATATATAACAGCTAGAAAGCTTCGACAAAATTCTCGTGTTCTCGTGAATCAGCTTGATCTCCGTCTCCAGAGAGCTTTAATGTTTCTAGAACCTGCCGAGACCCTATCATAAACTTCAAGTGTGGTAGGTTCACGTATAGCTTTAAAAGAAGCACCTAACTTTTCGTGGACAGTAGGAGCTTCAAAATTGCCTTGAACAAACGAATACATGCACAACTGCTGCCACTGCTGCCGATTCGGAGGCTTACCCGTGGAGTCTGTATCCCAGCTTACCAATGCATTCAACGCCAATGATTCCTTTGTACTAACTCGCGATGGAAGTTCCCGAAGAGTTGACACCCAAAACACGAACCTGACGAACACCCTTTTCAGTCCCTAGAACGAACGGTGGTTGGTTGTAAGAATATAATCCCCGGCGCGGATGAATCTCTCCCCGAGCTTGGCAACAGTATGAGCTTTCGCTTTCTCACGCGATGCACTTGTGCCCGAGACACCAGATTGTTCATCGGAGTTCTGTCCTTCCATTAACGATACAGTTTCTTTGTCTGATGGCTACTTTGTATAAGTGTAAGTTACAAAAGATTCACTGTGATGAGCGATTTAGTAACTATCTCGCAGGGTAAGAAGGTTGAACCACATTAGCAGTTGGTATTTTTAGAAATTTTTCTATAGGGGGTGTCCGTAACAGCTCCCGTCACAAGGTCAGACCCAGTCGTGAATTTTTCGCGTCTACTATGAAATACAGAATATACACCATTTAATATACTACAGTATACACAAACCGATCGTCCGTACACACAAATAGACATAGTTAGACACGAGTAGTACTAAAATAAACTAGATGTAAACAATTAGTTTGTATGGAGTAGATGTAGGTACATGTATATCATCCAGAAGAACTGGAAATATTGTGACGGGGTTACACAAGCACCTTGCTTGATGAAGCGTGTTATTAAGAGTATACAAACACTAAGTAAACGGCGGTTCACTAGTCCCTGGTCTTAGAGGACTTAATAGTCAGTTGGGAGTAGATTTAAGACTGATTAATTCATAGTTAATTAGGTCATTTTTGGCTAGTAATACAAATTACTAATTAACTATAATTTTTCCTATGTATGCATATAAAAGTATGTCAATTACTATTGATTGGCCCTCAGCCACCCGGCCTACGTGGTAGTTGTGTAGTCCACACCACCCACGACTGAGTATCCACAAAACGAATACTCACAGAAATATATCTACTTCTAGAGGCGGTACCCTTTCTTGGGTACCCCTCATGTAACCCCGTTACATCCTCCCCACTTAGGTTAGGAACTCCCCTAGCCAATGAGGAGTTAGGAAGATAGCGCCGCTCTCTTTCCTTCTCTTGTCGACATCAATCGACGAGCCACCGTTGTGGCTTTGCGGCTTTCATTAAGCCTTTTGCGCTAAGACACTTCGAGGTTTCCACGTCAACCTTTTAAGCATGTCACGGAAGGCTAGCTCCCACGGCGCTTCAGCGCCCTCTAAGTCTAAGACCGCGAGGGCGAAGACGGCTAAGGCCAAGTCGAAAGACAAGGCCACACCTCGCAAGGAAGACCGCAAGGCGGCTTCCAAGGCAGCCAGCAAGCCTGCCGCTGCTGCTTCCAAACAAGGAGGGAGCCCGCGACGCAGTCGCTCGCACTCCTTGTCGCCCGACGATAGGCCGAAACCTCGGTTCACCTATCGGGACCACGGTCCTGGGGCTGAATCCCTAGACTTCGACATCGCACTGATAACGGGGTCGGAGTCTGAAGGGGACACTACCGGATCCACCAAGGATCCTATTCCTTCACAGGACGCTCCTGTTGATGATCCAGAATTATCAGAGGCTAAGGCGGCTTCGACGAGCTCGCCTATCAAGAACCTTACCTTAGCCGAAGGTAAGGCTCGAGCCCAAGCTGCGAAAGCTGCTTCTTCAAAACGGGCTGATGAGGCTGCTGCTGCTAAGAAGCGCGCAGCCCCTGGCTCTCCTACGTCAGATCCTTCCATCGCAAAGGGATCCCGATCCCTGTCTGACTCCTCAGACGAGGAGGAAGAAGAGGAGGTTGTCTCTGAGCCGCAAGAGATCTCCAATGATCTCGATGAACAGCAGGAGCGCTATCAAGATGCTCAGCTGCAAGGCGCTCCTGCGCCTCCCACGCCGGTATATCCTCGCAGATACTATCCATCGGATGAGAGTCTGGGTCTCCTATGTTCCTGGAGCACCTAAAGGCCCCTCGTGGTCTAAACCATGGGCGCCCTTCACGTGGCGCCTATGAGCGTGCCTTGGTTCAAGACGAACCACTCTTTGTCAATGACATTGAGGCCGCTAGGTGTGTGCTGCTTGCACCACACCGAATTCCTCTTAAGGAATTTACGAGTCTCCGTAAGAAACCGGAAGACCGTGGTGGGCTCTTCCCCGTGTGTGGGTACAGCCCGAGAACACCACAAACCAATCCCAGGCAGAAGACCTGTTCTGGAGATGGGTTTCTCTAAAGAACTTCACAGTTTAGGAGTTGAAAGAACTCCGAGAAGATCGTCTGTTGTCCTATGTCTTGGACCAGCGCGATCTTCGCATTGAGTTTGCCCACTTAATCGCTAAGCGGCAACTCTACTCCGTCATGGAGGGACTTAGACAGCAGTCTAAGTTCAGCGCTCAAGATGAGCGCGGGTACGGTTCCGTCAACCCGGGGACCGTACATCGCAAGGCGGCTAAGAAGCTGTGGACTACTTACGCCCTGGATGTTGCTGATCCCAGATCTCAACAGCCTTCGGGCAGTCAACCCGGAGCCGGTCTTCCGGCTCCCACGAGTTCTGTGACGAGGGGTATCCCCGCCACTTCACAAGCAGCTGGCGCTTTCCAGAGCGCCGCCGCTCCTGGACGACCCGCTCCATATAGAAGTGGAGCTCGCCGTTCCGATCATGGAGGGCAGGAGGAGCTCTCGCACGCGTTTGAGTACGAGGCTCCTTCTCAGCCTTATCCTTCTGGACCCTCAACTTCGAATCGGGACTCTGTGGGGTCCCTGTTTAGCGACAAGATCCGTCAGCTTCAAGATCGTGTTTACGCAATCGAGATAGCCTTTGGTCTTGGACCTGGTGGCCAGGCTGCCGCTCAGCCTGGCAAGCCGGAGACCCTAGAGGCCCTCCGTCAAGATGTGGACATTCTTGGTCGTGAGACTCACGAGCTCCATGGGCGCGTTGACCGCCGAGTTCCGGCTTCCGCTCTGAAAGAACTCCGTCGAGACATAGACGCTCTAAGCCATGAGGTGCATGGTCGTATGCCCTCATATGAACCGCAGGAGTATTCGTACCACTCGGCTTATGGGTATGGCTCTTACGCGAGCTCTTCCCACTCTGTACCGTCATATTCTTCGTATGACTCCCGTGGGTACCAGTCTGTGTTTCATTCACAGACTTCCGCACCGGCAGCTCCGGTTGTCCAGAGGACTCAGCCTCGTTTCGAGGAGGTGAATTCTTACCTTGGCCTTCCTCCGTCCGAGAAGGAGGACCCAGCGGATCGTGATACCGCTTAAGACGCCCCACGTAGAATGTCGGGTGCGTCGCCATTGACTTCGGAAGGCCAATGGTGTACGCCGCGCCATGTCTGCCCAGGACCGCAAAGGTTCCGATGAAGCGATGATTCAACTTGTTGCTCCCTACGGAGCGTACCAGGTTTAGTTGTAGGTTCTTAGTGTCAAATAACGCCAATTCACCTTCCTTAAAACATTTAAGTTTCCTCTTGCATGTCTATCAGAGTACTCCTTCTGTTTATCTTGGGCTGATGCCATTGCATCTCTAACCGGGCTGACCAACGTCAGCCTGTCGTCTGTAAGGACGACAATTGTCTTTTTAAAGACTCTGGCTCGATCTCCGAGACCTGGGAGGAAAAGACTTTCCGAACCTCTCCTCCGCTTACAATGGAGGCCACGGTGCATCCCAGTAAGGTTAGCGGCACCTGGGGGTGTCGTAGCCCATTCAAGTAGAGCGGGGTAAATCTCGTTGATGCGTGTACCGCATTGTTGAGTGCAAACTCAACTATAGGAAGCTGGTTCGACCAGGACCGAGGTGCTCAGATACTGCGAAGAGTATCTTCGAACACGCGGTTGACGCGCTCCGTCTGACCATCCGTCTGCGGATGGTTCGCAGTTGACATCGTCCCAACAATTGGAACAGGGTGTCCCAGAACGCACCCGTGAAACGCGGGTCTTTGTCCGAGACTATGGTCTCTGGTAGACCATGATAGCGAAACACGCTATCTAGGAACAGCTGTGCAGCTTGTTTTCCCTGTGACTTTGTCACGTACCGTAGCAAGATGCACCATCTTGCTCAAACGGCAGACAAACACCAATATGCCGGTGTTTTCTTTGCCATCGGCCGGTAGGCCGAAGACGAGGTCGAGAGTCATCGACTTCCAGCAATCCACTGGTACTGGTAGGCTCTGCAGTGGAGCGAGACGTGGCCCGAAGGCTTCACCCTCTGACATGTTTCACATATCTTGACATAGTGTGCCACCCACTTGTACATGCGGGGCCACCAAAATGTCTGAGAGACCGCTTGGTAGGTCTTCTCTCGGCCAAGGTGGCCACTCATCGGCGCATCATGCCCCTCCAGAAGTATGTCATACTTCAGATCCTCGTCGTTCGGAACGACAACCCGAGGAGGGTCTCCCGGATCTACTCGATAGTGGAGTAACCCATCGGCCAGCTCATAGCGATGGAGCTGTACCCGCTATCGACGCGAGAGCTTATCGACTTTGGCGGCCTTGCCTTCGGACAGGAACTACACCAGAGGTGTGTAGTTCTCGTCCTCCGGATACGCTAAGCGTATCCGATCGTATTGATTGTATTGATTGTATTCAACGCGGAAGTTATATTCCGCAAAGAATGATTATCACCTCGCCGTTCGTTGCGATAAATGCGGCGAGTTGGTGGCAGTCTGCAAGGATGTGTGATCAGCGTAGATCATAAAGGGCCTCGGACCCAAGAGATGAACTCTAAACTTGACAAGAGCGTACTTCATTGCAAGTATCTCCTTGTCATGAACGGGATAGTTCTGTTCGGCAGCCTTCAGCTGCCTGGACTGGAAGGAGATGACACGTTCGTGTCCTTCATCGTCCTTCTGTAACAGCGCACAGTCTATTGCATAGTCAGAAGCGTCACAAACGACGCTGAATGACTTGTTTTCGTCCGGCAAGGCCAGGACTGGCGCATGCTGTAAGCTCGCCTTGATGCTGTCAAAAGCATCCTGGTGCTGTTGCTCCCAGACCCAGTCGGCATCCTTCTTTAAGAGATCCGACAAGGGTCGTGCAAGTTCGGTGTACCCTCCGCTGTACTTATGAAGATAGTTGGCTAAGCCCAACCACTTCCGGAGGTCCTTCTGTGACCTCGGGGTCGGCCAAGCCGCTATGGCCTTGACCTTCCCTGGATCGGCGCGTACGCCGACCCTGCTGACAAAGCATCCGAGGACCTTTATCTCCTCAGCTGCAAAGACGCACTTGTCAATGTTGGCATAGAGATTGTTGGCTCTCATGACCTCAAACACTCGACGGAGGTGCTTCAAATGCACCTCCACAGCCGCCTGTCCGTCTTCGGTACGGTTATGGACGAATATATCGTCAAAGTACGTCTGTGCGAATGTACGCAATGGTCTAAACAATTGTGTGACCAAGCGATTGAACGTCGCTGGGGCATTCGATAGCCCCTGTGGTATCGCTAGTCACTCCCAGAACATCCAGCTCGGGGTGCTCACTGCGGTGAGAGAAATGTCACTCTCCCGCATCAGGATCTGGTAGTATCCGTCTACCAGATCCAGGGCACTGTACAGCGTACAGCCCGACATGTTGTTCAGCAACACGTCCTTGCGAGGGATCGGCGTCTGCGCCGGTGCCGTCGCATTGTTCAGCTTGTTGTAAGCATGAACCAGATGCCACTTCCCGTTCGGTTTACGAACGCAGAAGGTTGGCGTCGAGTGCGGGGACTTCGATTCCCGCACCATATCCGACTTCGCATTCTCGGCGAAGAAGGCATCTATGACCTCGTACTGCTCGCGAGGTAGGCCACTGCCTCGTGACACAATACTTTGCGCTAGGCACGAGATCATTTTCGTGCCGTACTCCCCGATCCGGTGGGAGTTGGGATGGTGGATGCTTCCACATCACCACGGAGAACTCGTTAACGAGATGATACACTGGATCCTCCGGGTTCTTGAGGATCTCAGAACCCAAGCGCGTTGCATGCTGCTTCGTGAACCCCTTCAGGACATCCTCTTCCATTATGGAGGAAGAGTTCAAATCTTCAGGAGAGGTCTCCGGCTTTAGGAGCACCATCTCCGCAATCTCTCCGGCCTTCAACTCGGCCAGGAAGTCCTTCATGGACAGTTTCTCAAGGTTCAGCAACGCTGACACCTCAGGCAGTGCCTCCAGATGAACGGCACCTGCCCTAACTTGACGACCGGACACGCCGTCGAAGACATGGCATTGCTCTTCGACCGGCCGTGCCGGTGGTGTCTCAGACGCCGAGTGCAGTACTTGGTTATCCACACGGGAGGTGCTCAACGGCACCTCCCCACTCATATTGGTCTTCTTGACCCCGCGTGTAACTTCGTTACCCACGCTAGAGGCGCACGTAGAGCTCTCATCCTTCTTGGTCATTTCGACCTTGCGTGGAACTATGCTACCCACGCCGGAGGCGCTCTCAGCGTCCTCCTCAAAAGCTTCTGCTGTTTGTGGAATTATGTTACCCGCTTGCGGAACTACGTTGCCTGTGGATCTATGTTGCCCACACTGGAGACGCCTTCAGCGCTCTCCTCAGCAGCCTCTGCTGCTTGTGGACCTAAGTTACCCGCCTGGTCAGTGCCGTCCGGCACTGCCACAGTCGAAGCCCATACGGCGCGACGACTCTCAGCGTTGGGACTTGCCGTCGTAGCAATCCCACACGCTTACCAATGAGCCTTGGTCTCACGACCGGTGGCGAGGCTCATCGCAACATCTTCGTTGGGGTCAGCGACTCCCAGTACTTCTTCGGGCGCATAAGCGCCTTGGCGACCATCTCTGGCGCCTCACTCCCGGACAGAGGTGGAACGTTACTCACCAAAGCTCTGTCGGAGACTGCGAGCCGGCTAGCTCCAATGGCTTTACCACGGCAATCGATCCAGGGCTCGTGCTTGTCTAGCCACGGCACGCCCAGGATCAAGTCGTACTTGTCCATGTCTAGGACAAGGAACGACTTCGTGCTGTCAAAGTCTTCAAACTTTACAGCCAGGTCCATACGGACCCCAGGTACGTTAACCACCGTATCATCGGCCAATCTCACCGAGACCTGGCCCCTGCCTTTGCTTTCTCGCAAAGCATCGGCATACTTGTCGCCATTCCGTGCAACCGTCTGGAGTCGAGCAAAGTTCGTCGACGCCCCAGAGTCAATCAGGACTCTGAAGGGATCTCCATATGCCCGTACACTCGCGTGTACCACGAGCAGTCCGCCGCTGCTCTTCCTCGCCGCGAGAGCACCCAGGCTCTCAGGGGATAAGCCTCCATGGCGTGCGCCGTCCGCACTCCAACATGGGTACATAGATTTTCCCCAGTAGGGCGCCCCGCGCCAACTGGTGACTCCAGTTTCCCTGGCTCTTGGGTCGTGGCTTCTGCCACGGGCCCCTCGAGCCCCTAGGTTTGAAAGGGAACTTCCTTTTCCCTCCCGCAGGGTAGGCACGTTGCATGTGCCCGAGCTTCCCACATCCGTAGCAACGGATGGAGCTCTGTACGGCCGTACCCAGTTCCATGGGTACCGGCCCTGTGCTAGCTCCAGCTGCTGGAGCTCCTTGTACTGTGCCTGACGACGCATTGTGACCTTACCACACCGACGTAGGAGTATGAGCCTATCGGTGGCTGTACTCCTCTTGGAGGGCGATCTGGATCGCCTCCTCCATGGTGTTCGCATGCACGCGGAATAACTGTGTGCGGGATGGTCCCACCTTCAGGCCATCCATGAACACTGTCACCTTGATGTGTTCAGGTAGGGGGTTCCCTACCAGAGATGCAGCGAGTACTCGCATCTCCTGGATGTACTCATGCAGCTCACGTTTTCCTTGTTTACAGGCAAGGAAGCGCGAGTGCTGGAGATACTCATAGTTCACCGGGATGAAGGCGGCTCTAAGCTATTGACACAGCTGAACCCAGGTTGTGAAGCAACCCGGCGTTGTCGCTTCGCGCGAGTACGCCCAGGTCTTCGCCCGACCTCCCAGGTTGGACAGGGCAAAAGCGGCCCGAAGTCGCTCGGTCGAGATGAGAGCCGTATCCATGGCGAGCTCTACCTCTCGGGCCCAGAAGTGGAGGTTCTCTCCCTCCTTTCCCTCATACGGGTTAACCTTAAGCCTCAACGGCTTAAGTTGGACTGGCTTCATCTCAGCCACGGGAGCCTGCAGCCTCTGTACGTGGGCGATAAACCCTCTCTCGTACGTGTCGAACATCTCGATGCGTTCGACCTGCTCGGCCGGCGTAGCAGCCGCCAAGCTTCGGAGGGCATCTCCTCCAAAGATGCCCACCATCTTCCGGACCGACTCAAACTGAGAGTCGGTCAAATGAGGGGACTCCCCTCTATCCATCTTGGCTTACCTTGTAGGAGCCACAGAGGATTCAGGTAGTCAATCTACCCGCGTAGGTGTGGATTGACTACAAATGCTACTATGTGTGTCGAGGTCACAGTAGCACCTTGTTTGAGGAAGCGTAATATCAAGAGTATACAAACTCTAACGGCCGTTCACAAGTCCTGGTCTTAGGGGACTTAATAACTAGTTTGAGGTAGGTTTAAGACAGATTTATTTATAGTTAATTAGGTCATTTGGTCTGTAATACAAATTGCGCGATCGACGTCCTGTTACACTTGATGGCTGCTGTTCCCCCACCGTGTCCTGGACACTAGTGGGCGGAATTGTTGGCTTGGTTTGCGTCGAAAAGTCGATCAGTCGGTTGTCATAATTAACTATAGTTTTTGTAAAAATATTCATAAAACGAATATGTATCTACTTCTAGATGCGGTACCCTATTCGGGGTACCCCTCATGTAACCCCAGGGCTTTCAGGTAGTTCGGGTTGCTGAGACGTGAGTGCATTTATGAACAGCGCCCCTAGTCTGTAGGCGCTTTTGGAGCCTCTAGTTTCGGTGTGCTCACAATAGCGCTAGAGTTGGGATGAAAGAATTGGAATGGTAGCTATTGCTTCAATGCAATAAACGGAGTTTAATTGAACACGAAAATGTGGTCCACGCAGTTTCCCACGGGTTCGTTTGGACATTGTCAAATGCAGTATCGACAGTCGGAATATCGATAAAACCGGTACTGACAATATATGTATGCATATTAAACGCTAGTTCGTCCAAATATGTATGCATTAGAAAAACACTGGTTCGACCAAAAGTGTGTTTCCGAACTAGCGTTTTTTACCTGTATGCACAAAAAAACGCTAGTTCGCCCAGAAGTGTATGCATAAAAGAATTCGTCAAAAAGTGTATGCGCGGAAAATCGCTCCTCTTTGTATGGTTTTCCGGGAGCCTTCCATAAAAGAAGGAGGCCAAAAGTCGACGGAGGAGTTGGCCATGAGTCGAGCCCGCGTGTACTGCGACGTGAACGAGACGCGCCCGCGCGAGTACTGGGACTACGAGACGCTTAATGTGGCCTGGGGGTGCGTTCCATATCTCTTTTCTCTTCCATGACCCCTCAGCGCTCCACTTCCCCTGAAATCTTTCACTTCGAGGGGGAGAAGTCGAAGTCGATCCCTGCATCGTTCGGCCGTGGAACGAGGGTCCTCTGTTATTTAATCCGAGGGAAGACTGACAACAATCTTGTTGTGACTGTGCAGAGATCAAGACAACTACGAGGTGATCCGCAAGATCGGTCGTGGCAAGTACAGCGAAGTGTTCGAGGGCTACAACGTCGCCAACAACTCGCGATGTGTCATCAAGATCCTCAAGCCTGTCAAGAAGAAAAAGATCAAACGGTGTGGCCTCTTGTTGAGCTTTTGTCGGTGTGTGAGGCATCAAGAAACTCATCTTTGTATTGTCTGCTCTTGGTTCTTTGCCTCCCTTTTAGTGAGATCAAGATCCTGCAAAACCTATCGGGTGGCGTGAACATCGTCCAGCTACTGGATGTGGTGCGCGACCCACAGTCCAAGACGCCTAGCCTGGTGACTGAATACGTGAACAACACGGACTTCAAGACACTGTATCCGACGCTGAGCGACTTTGACATTCGCTACTACCTGTTCGAGCTGCTGAAGGCCCTAGACTACTGCCATTCTAATGGTATCATGCACCGCGACGTCAAGCCGCACAACGTCATGATTGATCACGAGAAGCGCCAGCTTCGGCTCATTGATTGGGGTCTCGCTGAGTTCTATCACCCAGGCCGCGAGTACAACGTTCGTGTGGCTAGTCGCTACTTCAAGGGACCGGAGCTGCTTGTGGATATGCAGGAGTACGACTACTCGCTCGATATGTGGAGTTTGGGTTGCATGTTCGCAGCCATGATCTTCCGCAAGGAGCCGTTCTTTCACGGCCATGATAATTGCGACCAGTTGGTGAAGATCGCCAAGGTAAAGGGCACAGACGAGCTGTTTGACTACCTCACAACGTACGACCTGGAACTGGACCCACAGTACGATGGTATCCTGGGCACACACACTAAGAAGCCGTGGGAGAAGTTTATCACACAAGATAACAAGCACTTGGTTTCACCCGAGGCTATCGATTTCCTCGATGGTCTGCTGCGTTACGACCACCAGGAACGACTAACAGCAAAGGAGGCCATGCAGCACGCGTACTTCCAGCCTGTGCGCGACGCGGCCGAGCAGAAGCTGCGTGGTGGCGCGCATCACACCGACGAGATCACCAGCGTATCCGACTCGAGTGCGTAATGTCCGCTGTGAAGGTCATTCTGAAAAAAGAACTTGGGAGAGCAGAGGCCAAGCTGTTTTGCAGTAGACTTGATCAGTGATTGTAGCCAGTCACTGATCAGCTCTGCAAGATGCTATCGCCGCATGGTGAAGTGATGCGAGCGGGACTAGATAACAGAGCGAGAACACAATACAAGGATATGTCACGCACAGTAGCACGAGCGCGAAGGGTAACCTACGCGGACGACGAGACTGGCGAGGCAGGATGGATACGTTTGCCTTCTTTGAATTTTGACGGCGTGATAGGAGGCGATAGCGTGAGTGCGGCGGTGTAACGTGTATACGAACTTTTACTTTCATACAACACTTGATGTCATTCGTTATTCCTTGGTGTCTAGATCTTGGCGAATGGCTGTGTAGTCCCTCGAGAAGAACTGGTAGGCATAAATGGTGGGGTTGGGAGGCCGATTCTGCAGAATACCGCGCACAAGAGCTCGCATGAGCTTCGCTACGTCCGGGTGGTCTCGCAGATACTGCTCATTGTCCATTCGGATCATGACCTGCACCACCAGAACGAGCAACTGAGCACCAGAGCTCCCACAACTGAACAGTTCACTCGCCAACCTTTGCTTCGTTAAGCGCCGACAATTGCTGCGGTGTTAACACTTGCATCTTCTTCACGTGTTGCGCATCTTCATCCATGGTTAGAGCTTATGCTTTGCGTCGTTTCAGGCATACTTATTTTGTGTGGTATACACCAATCGTGCCATACTCACGTCAAGTATAAGTTCGGACACTGACCACCGCTCATCATAAACCGCAAAGTGCCGCAAGCTCACTTGACCCGCGTGCATATCCATCTCCCCAACTGAAGCATGTGGCGTGCCTGTCGTGTTGCTGCACTTCGCCAGCTGCGGAGTGACGCCGCTCGACTGTCTGTTGTCCGCGCACCGGTGGCGCATCCGCAGCTAGGCAGCGTCAATTACTACTTCACCAGCATCGCCGGCGTGGACCGCGACGTACTGCTCACTCGCTCGGCCCGCGATCTACGTGAGGAGTTGGGGAATTCGCAGATCGGTGGTGTAGCCAAGGCGCTCAAGGGAGAACTGGCCGCCGCTATCGCGCGCGAAGACGTGACCAGTGACGAGATCATCGACCTGTTCACGGTGGCACAGAAGACACGCGCCACCTCCGTCATGCTAGATGCCTTTAACTTCTTGGAGACCAAATACCCGTCTCACATCAATTTTGCAGTGTATGGTGAAATGTTCCGCATCTTGCAGCGCAAAGACGACTCCAAGCGCCTCATCGAGATTTACGAGACAGCCAAGCCACGCTTTAAAGCGGTCCCCGAGATGATCTACCGATTCGGTATTGTTGGTTATCTGCAAAACGATGACATGGACTTAGCCGTGAAGATTTGGCAGGAAATGTCGGATGCTGGTCATGAGACTACCAACGAAATCACGTCTCGACTTATGATGGCATATGCACGCAAGGGCGAAGTGGAGAAGGTTCAGGAGCTGTTTGAGTCAGTGGACCCCCAAATCGGCTATTGGCACGAGTCGTGCATTGACCGAGTCATCCTCAGCATGGGTATAATCGAGCAACCCGCCAAGGCGTTCGAGTTCTACAGCAACTCAAGTATGAAGCTAAACGGTGGTACTCTTATTGCATTGCTGAGCGTTTGCTACAACAACAACTGCAAGCAACAAGCTTCGGATATCTTAGCGAATCGCAAGAAATTCGATTTGAAACTTGATGCGCGGGGTTATAACCGTATCATGATGATACTGGAGTTCTTGGAGCGCAACGATGAGATTAAGGAAATTCTGGAGGAGATGATGGGTAACAATGTGCGATTCGACACCAGAACGCACAGCATTATCGAACGCAACGCTGAGTTTCTGAAAGGTACAAATTTTGTTGCCGACCCGAACAGGAGCAAGGCAGCAGGTTTCACTTTAAGCCCGCGCATTCGCGAGATGCTTTCAGAAGGAAACGTTAGTGATGCAGCTGCGTTGGTAGATTCGATCGCAAAGCCTGTGGAGGCGTCGCACCTGGCAGAAGATTTTGAAGGTGAAATTCCTGATGGCGCCTTAATCGTTAGTCCTTCTGTTTCAAGAGATGCTGTGCGAGCCTACATCCAGACAAAGCAACATGACAAGGTGGCTGCTTTGATCAAGGGTTTCTCTGTGGTTCGTGGTAAATACGCATATGCTCTGGCTGAGGTCATTACTCATTATTTGAAGCTAAAAAGCAAGATGGGTGATGAGCTTGCATATGCTGCAAACAAGGCAATGCTTTCCCAAGGCGTTCGGATTTACCGTGTGGATGACACCCTGATGTTATTCCGTCGCTTTCACGATCCAGATGCTGCTATCGAGTTATTCAACCAGGTACTAGCTTCGTATTGGGGCTCCAATACTGCAGAGGACGCTGAAAATGAGCAAGGAGATAACGACACGAAGCCACGCTATGTGAATTTCAACATCGGTAAGGTGATCAACCTGGTCCTCCAAACGCTGGCAGAGAACGGCAGAGTGGCGGAAGCCCTGGATACATTTAACAGGTTAGAGAGCCGCGGCCTGCAGGTTGCTCAAGCCAACTACGTCACGATTCTAAGTTCCATGCGCAAGTACCTGCGTACATCCAACAAGAAGAACGATAAGGGCAAAAGGTGAAGTACGACATTGACAATGCCCAAACTGTGCTAAAGGATCTCAGAAGCCGTGGCTTGAAGGTTAACAGAGCAGTTGTGGGTTATTTGTGCCCTGCTTACATTGGAGCAAATAAGCAGCAGCGTTTAGAGTTGCTCGAGGCTTTTGCCGAAGCCCAGAGTGATTCAAACGACGGCTACATCTTGCCGCACATGTGCTATGAAACGCTCCTGAACTTTACGGCACAAGAGAGTCATGTCTCGGAAGTAAAGCAACTGTACGAGGAAGCCGTGGCTTCCTTGAACGAGAAAGAAAAGCTTGGAGTGCCGCGCGGCTGGCTGACAATCCTTATCACGAAGCTGACCAAGGATGGTAACATCGAAGAAGCTCAGCAACTCATGAAGCAAATGCCTGATGTGTGTGGTGGATACACCTACCGAGCAGTGATGTCAGTGCTCCGCGGTGCATTGGAAGCCCAGAGGTCTGACATCGTCGACAGCACGGTGGCGGTCCTGGAAGACCGGGAATTCAACACAGGACTGTCTGATGCCTACGAGTTGGTGCATTTGGCTCGAGAGAAGGATCTCTCCTTGAAGGCGTTGGATGTTATTCGTCTCTTTGAGAAGGGTAACCTGCAGGAGGTGGCTCCGGCTGAGGATGGCAAGGGCAATCTCGAAGCAGCTTTCTTCCGGCGCCAGCACCACGATGTCCACGCGCTCCAGAAGGTCAAGACGATGTACAGCGTAGCTCTGAAGTCATGCGAGCAGGGCGGTCACTGGAAGCAGGCGCTCGTACTGCGTGACCGGATGACCACACTGTTGGGTCAGGAAGCCATGGACGAGATTACCGCGAGTATGAGCGCTTCGCCGAGGAAGCAATCGGAGCGGAAGGAGATGTCGGGCCACGAGGAGGTGTAGATCGGCTCCAATAGACAGGGAAGCAGCACTTCGACCCTTACTATCGACGTTGCGATGGTAAATAGCGTGCTAGTGACACTGGATAGACAACATGATACTTCGTTACATTTACACTTGTCACGTGATGTTTGATTGGCTGAATTCCGATCAAGTCTCAAAAATAATGTGGCGACGGTTGGCGAGGAGCTCCATAGCAGCAGGCTGGGCATCAGCAGCGCGGCGTGTGGATGTCTCCCGACCACGTACTCACGCGCTAGTAGCCCCGCCATGTCTTGATCTTCTGTCTGTGTCAAGTCGAGCTTTCGTCTCCTCCTCCAACGCTCGCTACGAGTCGAGTACCAATAACATCAAAGTACGCGACGTCACGTTGCACGACTTGGTGCGGAGGCCATGGATCGAACTCCAGGAATACTATGGACCTGCGGAGATGTCCAAAGTGCGGCAGATGTTGCCCTTGGTCTGGAAGGGGCTGAGTAGTGATGTGGTGGCTCCAGAGATCGTTGAAGACTTTTATGAGGCTTCAAGGCGCTGCAGACTTCCCAAACTGCAGCGAGACGTGTTTAGCTACATGGAGATTCACTATTTGCAGCGTATTCGCTTCGAGACGTATGGCCAAATGTTCACCAATCTCATGGATGCAAGGGACCCGAAGAGGATGCGCGCCATCTTCGAGTGTGCGATGACACGGTATGATCCAGAACAAGGTCAAATCCCACCCGAAATCATCTATCGCCTTGGAATTAGCGCTGCTATTGCGCTTGAAGATTATGAAAACGTGAAATTGTTGATGCGCGATATGGAAGCAAAAGGTGTGAAGCCCTCCATTGAAATTGTGACTCGAGTGATGGTTGCTCAGGCGAAACATGGCGACGTGAAGGTGGTGCTGAAAGCTGCTGATAAACTAAGTTTGCTAAACGAGGAGTGGCACGAGGCCGACCTGAATCGCGTGATTACAAGTTTGGGGATTGCAGGAGAACCAGATGCGGCCTTTAATTTCTATCGAATGGCTCAATTGCGCTTGTCCCCGAAGACACTAATGAAACTAATGACTGTATGCCATGCAAACTCGCGGCCGAAACATGCTCTCGCCATGCTGGCAAACCGCCGTCGTTTTGGACTGAAGATGCTGCCGTCACAGTATCCAGCATTACTTGAGATTATTGAAAAGTTGGATATTGGCGGTGCACCGACAAACGAAATGGCGATTATTCTCAAAGAGATGCGCGACAATAACATACCGTTCAACGATCGTGTACATGGTCTTATTGCTCGTAACCAGAATCATTTGCATGGAACACCGTTCATGTTGACTCCAGTAGTCTCAGAGCGCGGCGGCGAATTAGCACCGTTTGAGTCGGACGGCCAGTCACGAACGAAAGAGGCGGATATGCCATTGATGTCTGAACTGCTCAACGCGCGCAAATTCGCGGAGGCTGCGGCTATCGTAGATTCGTACATTTTACCCGTGAACGACGGTATCGATTCAGATGATGGACAGCGAGAAACAAAATTCCCAGATGAAGGAGCTACTATCGTACCACCTTGGCTGGCAGATATGGCAATCGAAGCGTACTCCCAAAATCACGAGATAGACAAAGTGCGCTCCCTACTACAGGGGTTTTCGTGTGTACGTGGGGATTTTAAATACGCACTCTCACGTATCATCGGGCTTTTCGGTGGAAAGGGCAGGCGACGCGACAGTAAGATTGCGTACAACGCTTTTTTGGCTATGCAATTTCAGGAACTTCCGATTTTTCGCGTCCGCGACGCGCTTGTACAGTTCAAGCAAAATCAAGATACGAATGCAACAATGTTGTTGCTAAGACAAGTGTCTGGGCAGATTGCTGAAGCTCTAGAGAACACAAATTGCAAGGATACTATCGCTAATCGTCAAGAACATATGCGAGTGCTCGAGAAATCAGGCGAGCTCAACTTCGATCCTGCACGTGTAGTACGTGATGTACTGCGAGCCTTCTTGACATGGAAAAGGCTCGACATGGTTGTCGCTGCGTTGGATCAACTGGAGTCGGATGAAGTACCTATTCGACCAGTTGACTACGAGAACATCTTTAGCACGATGACCAAATCCACCGATATGGATGGCAAGCTGTATACAGCGGAAGACTTTATGACTATTTGGGAAGATATGTTACAGCGTAATGTACGACCCAGCAAGGCAGTTTTACGCCTGGTGATACCAGTGCTATGCGAGAAGGGGACTGTGGGTGATGAGGATCGGTTCAGGCGCAGGAAGATCGCAATGATAGAGGGATATCGACAGGCTGCAAATGATCGTCGTGATAACTACGTTTTACCAGTTGCTTGCTTTTCGACACTACTCGAATTTGCCTCTGAGACGGGGAGTGTTGAGGATGTGAACGTTATCCACGCTGGTGCGGTTAAGACGTTAGAAGCAAACATGACTAAGAAGCATCACAGCCCAGCTGCTCTCAGCAAAATACTGCAGATGTGGAATGCGATTCAAGCAAGAAAGATGGCCGCTGAGAGCAGCACGCTTCTAGGACCCAGTAACGACGTGTAACTCAATGCGGCGAGTCCTTGACCTATGTTCGCCTTGCGATTGTCGTGCTATGTGCTCAAGGGCATACTGATCAACAGCCAGGTTACCAGCAGCACTCTCTGATGTAGATGGAAGAGCAGATGTAGTGGTTCATATAGATTGAGATCGCAAAATATTGTTGGGTGGATGGTACTATCCCATCATTAAATACTGAGCTTTTGCCCTCTTCATTTCTACAAGTCAACTAACCCATACTCTCGACCGATGTCAAGACCATGGATCCATCGGAATTCATCTTGCTGCCACAACCCGGGTGACTCACAGCGTGGTGCCTCCTTCTGCGCTCTTTCTTCTGCGCATCCAATTCGATCGTCAACGCGTCACTACTAAGCTCTTTGCGGTTCCGTAGACTCAGGCGGGTCATGACCTCGTCAAACGAACGGCACCACCAGGTCTCCGTGCGGTACTTGATGGAGCCGACGCAGCCGAAGCGACCGTCGCGTGTGCGAAAAGCGTGCATGTGCACGTGGTCAATGCTGTTAAATGGTGGTGAATGGAATGCAAACTTGAAATCCGACTCAGTGTCGTCCTCGTCGGTGTGATCCTCTGTGATGTCGT
The DNA here is from genome assembly GCA_008079305.1 of Phytophthora palmivora. NCBI lineage: Eukaryota > Oomycota > Peronosporomycetes > Peronosporales > Peronosporaceae > Phytophthora > Phytophthora palmivora. The sequence goes on from VOQZ01002038.1 coordinate 248,884, forward strand.
GAGCTCGCTCTGCCTTTGAAGGAGCTAACATCACGGCAGGACGCGGCATTTCACGTAGCACCATGGCGGCCACCTCACGCATATGGCGAAGCAGCTCTGCATCAGCAGGTGTGAGCTTGTTCACGTTGCGAATGTGTCGGCGCGGTACCACCAGAATGTGGCTGACGACCACAGGCGCCAGGGGACGGAAAACCACCACATCCTCGTCCTCGTAGAGGAAGGCTTCATCTCCAGACTGCAAAATCTCACAGAAGCGACAGTGTACCAGAGTGCCATCGTGTCCGTATGTGACGCCCTTTCGAGACACCGAGAACGCTGACGACGTCGAGGACAATGAGGAGGACGAGGCTGACGACGGGGACGAACACGGTGACGAACTGTGTTGGCGGCGTTTACGCAGAGACTGGCTAGGCTTGATGGACACGGGGGACATGTCCTCCGTGTCGGACCACGAGTGGTTTGTGTCGACGAGGTCTGCCCTTCGACGTGGTGTGACCTCGCTCGCACGCGAGGGCATCATAACAATGGTGGAGTCACTGCCGCGCAGCTCCTCGGCCACTTCCGTTTTGGTCTCTGTCGCGTGGAAGTGCGGAAGGCACGCGCGCAGGCGCTTACGAAGCCGCCTCTCTTTCTCGGGCTTGGCGCTCCTGCTGCTGGGCGCCGACATGACTGTGACCATGAGTCTGTTTCCTGCTCTGCTTGCTGTGAAGTAAAGTGGAAAGTGGGGGAATAGCCGGCGATTTCTGGTCTCTCACGGCAAAGCAACAATGACCGCCTGCCTCAGCCACCTGCTTCTCCCCTTGTTCCGTTACTCGATTGAGACTTGGCGACAAGTGAACGGCGCTGCGCCCTGCTCAAGTGCCGATCAAAACGATCTCTCCTGATGAGCCGTAGCCCATTCTTCATCACAAAGTACCCAAATATCTTGCATTTGAGAAAAGCACTGGCAAGTCTTGGACGGCCGTGTGTGCACGGGGCTTTCCACAGCGAGAGGTGCAAACGCATGTACTGGTACGATGGCAATAGTGATTCAGGCATCTGTCGCACGGCCTTCGAGCGACCCAAGCACATCGGTCTCTACCTCAGTGGTAGTATCAATGCCTTCATTACCCACTAGGTCGTCGTGCTAGTGAACACCATGCTAACCGCTGAGTCAATGACTGACAGGGAGGCTCAATTGAGCAGCTGCAGGACTGAAGCTTCAATCGTGCTCCGAAGTCATGAGAGCACCATCCTCTGATGTAGTAAGCCACTCATTCTTCAAGCTTGGTGAATGCTCGACTCAGTTGCCCATAATGATGGCCCATTTATTGGACCCAAATGTACGATTACGGCCACCTAACCGCAGCGGTAAGACTCTGAACTTTCACTACCGCTTCTAATTGGCTGTTCTGTCCGGATACAGAGTGACATCCGTATAAGCGAGTGGAGCAACGCTGCCATTCCAACCTGCTGTTCACCTCCTGCGTTTGTCCACTGTGCTGATCCAAACGAACCTGAGTCGGGGCCAGCAAAGTTTGCTTACGGGGTCGGAGCCTGGGAGATTGGTGAACAACTCATTCTCGTTTCACGTAGTGACTTCTTGGGTAGCAAAACAGTGAGCGGTTTCCGCCGAGAGTAAAGCGAAATATCATTTTCTGCATGCTGGGGTTCCATTCGGAGAAAATTCACTCGACCAAAACCAGTGATTCGTTCACATGAGCATGTGCAGTCCATGCCATTCATACCCAGGAAGCTACGGATGTCGTGCCAACAGCATAATAGGCAGGGAGGGGATGGCAAGGATCGATCGTCCGCATCGTGTGACGTGGCGTTTGTACGCGAGGCGAGCATAAAATACGGTGGCTTTTGCAAGATGCAACTGGCAGCCCTCGTTGTTCCAACCTCTCTCGTGAGACGGACGCAAGACAGGGTCAACTTGGATTGCAAAGAAGAGGCTGGAAAGGTGGCCGCGTCATAAGGCGCTGGGTGCGGTCGGCAACTTCATGTATAGTTATGGCACCGTTCGAGCACTCGTGCCTGGGCAACGTCGAGGCGAAAACATGTAGCGTGCGGCTGCATGTAGGTGCTGCACCTCAATCTCGCCCGATTCCAGGAACCATTCCTAACATATTAATACTGTCACAAATTGTAAAGGCAATCAATTCCCTCCTGTGTAAGCATCCAGCCAAGTCTAGAAGGAAGGAGCGGAATGGCGGTGCGATTCTTGCAAGTGCGCGAATGAGCATGATAGGACACTGACAACTGCGATGTTATCCCACATACGCGTCCTCTTCATTCAAGCTTGCGACTGGATTTCGTCTATTGCGAATGAAAAGTGGAGCTTGTCAAGAATACTTGGAATCCGCTCACATTCATCGAATCAGACAGTGTCGCCTTCAACTCGTGCGGGAATACGAAATAGCTTTGATATGTGATTCAATGGTAACGAAACTTGGTCGTTACTATTCGTACTAAGTACGATCCTATAAGTTGAGGGTAATTTGGGCGTAAAGAAGTGATTGCATTAGTGAGAAATTAGACGGCAGGTTGAAAACGATGAGTGACTGGGCGTCAGAAACTACAGTGGGTCACCATATTTCATACAGATAACTTCTAAAACTGTTGTTATATTGATAACAAAATGAAAACTGATGTTAGCTATCCTTTCTCCGAGCTCCTACCAACACGAATGGGGTAACGCCCATTCCCAGGCTACGACCTAGCTTCTCCAGCCATCTAGCATATCTTCGTCAACCTCGGTTGAGCCAGGTCTCAAACTTGAATATGCATTCCAACGAAAACAACTTTGACTGTTTTTTTGGGGCTTGACCAGAATTCCCGGGGACCGTTATCACCGTTGATTGCCCTAGTGTTCTTAGCCAATAGGAGTTGGCGGATTTAGATTATCAGACGGTGAACTACCTTGTGTTACAAGTTGTAGAAGCAGATAATTGACTTGATGATGACGACGTAGAACAAATTGACTGAGCTAACAGCATATAGTTGTATTAGCAGTATTAATCCTGTGGTGGGTCTATTTGTCTCACTACTTAGCGTACACGTGTGTGCACCTGTATGAGGAAGCGTAGGATACTTAGAAGTAGACTTACTATACTTACGGTTCGTAAGTATAGCTAGGTCTAAGTAAAGGTATGATAGCTTTACTGTAAAATTGAGAACTGTTTATTTGTGGTTTCTTTAACTGAGTTTTCCTCCTAAAACTGCTAACGTAATGTAAGGGAACTGTCAACGTGTGGTTGACAGTGTTCCATGTCTCTAGTTGGTAGAAAGACATCACTTCCTACCAATAGGTATTCTCGATATGAAGTCTTGGTGATCTACACCAAAGCAGGAAAACTATCTAACCACTAATAGACAATATGTCTGTTAAGGTTACGTGTAGCCCAGTTACAAATCCTGTAACAGGTTAAATGACACGGTATTAGCTTCTGTGGTGAAGTGGCTCTGCATAATCGCAAGATCGCAGGGGTCCTCTTGCACACGGCGCCCGAACTGCCGACTAACGGAGGGGGTACACCGATCTTCCGTGAAGTTACTTGATCTCACCTTGTGTACCGTCGGTGGGACTAGATCGCTCCTCGGGTGATCCCGGAAGACGCGCTTGTTACTGTTCTAGGGCTGTCTGACAGGGCAGCGGGAGAGGTGGCAGCGGGGATATTTCTACTCGCTGCGCCGGGTAGATATCGAGTCTTCGATCTTAGGTGCCCTTGATTGATCTCGATCTGGCCAGTGTCGATCTTGACCGGGGGGTGTCTTGTGGTCGGTGTGTGACCTTTATCCAATGGAACCAATACGTGTTTGCCGCTTCCTATAGCGGGGTCTTGATTTGAGGGTTGACGAACGTCCAGCCAAGTCATCTGGGCGCAGGGACTCTACTCGGTGTCGATCTTGATCTTGCGTAACGTCGGGAGGGCCAATCTTGTATATCCCTACCCGGAATAGTGTAGATGAAGAAGACTTGCGAAGTAGAAGGTAAAATAACTCTGAATTAAATGTTAGTTTCCTATGCTTCCCATCTGTGGCTATCCATTCTGCACTGGCTCCATTATACATATAATAAAGCCAAGGTTGATATTACCTGTCGAGATCGCTACCGCGTGGGTACAATCGTCTTGGACGGGGGTGATGTCACACACATTCGCTGGTCATTATAGTGGATGTCACTATAGAGAGGGTCACCATAGAGAGGAATTGTTCTCGATCTCGATTGACGGGACAAGATCGATGTCGGAAAACTTCTTGTCTGCTTCATCTAGCTTCACTCGCTGTTGTGAACTCTGTATAAAATTAGACTCGTGACTGATTGTCAAGACGATCTCGACACTCGAGACCGTCCCTGTCAATAAACCTATAGTGGGCTCTGATTGGCCACCGCGCACTATCGGTGGTGACTGTGTGACAGTGGCCTGTCATAAATCCTCGCTAGCATTTGAATTGTGCTGTTTTGAAGCGATAAAGAACGATGTAATAATAGGATTTGATATCTGTCTGTGCTGGCAGTCCATGCTTTTGCCGTCAGCTCCGCATTTCATTTTGGCGTCGTGGCAGCTTTGACAAACTGCCCTTTTCTTCCTCTTCTTTGCCTTCGGATAAACTGTAGGTAGAACTGCGGAGGTCGCAATGGCATGAGTATCCATTTGGGTGTCTGCTACTGCATGTGCAAGAAACTGGCTTACGGGGGACTCGTAGTGCAATTTAGGTTTCCGCTTCATTTTTAATCATCAACTAAGATTCTCCGTATTTCATTTTGTGGTCAGGTTTCGTTTGGTGTATTCCTGAAGGATGGCATCGCAATTCCCTTTGCACCTTGGTAATGAGGCAGCGAACGTTTCAAAATCTCGCGTGTTTCATCGTCAATTACGTCAACGTTCACAAAAGAAGCAACCGGTTATGTGGAATTTGCTGTTAGAATCGAATTCACAGTCTGTAAAGCTCGAATTCTTGGTCTGGGACAGCAGTGGTGTCTGTCAATTGTTACGCTGGATTCCCAGCGGAAGTATCCTCTGTATCCGAAACCTGTATCTACTTTCCGATGTACTACATGCAGAGAGCATGCGTGTTGCTTCACTGATGTCTGGTGAAACAGTACTTAAAACTGGTGAGAAATCAGTTAAGATGACATCCTGACGTGTTGGCGTTTGGATGTGCTTATTAACCCTTCTACTACAAAAGACGTTCTGGATAATCCGGAACTCCTAATATATGAATTAACATATGCCGGATATAAGTATTATATATCCTGTTTGAAACCCTTTCGCGTGAGACGTGGATTGGAGAAGCCATTGGATTGGCTGATACGGAGAGATGGGTAGTACAAAACCCATTCCAACAACTGCCAGTTGCGATCTCCTTGCAAGTCTGTTACTCTTTACAGAAACGACACGACGATTGCCATCCTTCAAGACAACGCCTCGGTGCTGCATTATCCCTTACGCAAGCTCCCTACTCACTCATTCCTCTTCATCACTACCAACCTCAGGTCTGCGTCTCCCTACGAAGCAAATCTAGTGCTGTAGCTCGGGGGGATGGCCATGCCATTACGCCACGTCAGATGCCAAATTTGATTGCAGGTGAGGATGTTGCCATGGTCAAGCCTGCTTGCCTTGTTGCACAAGGTGACGCGGTCTCTCTTGGTTTTGGAGCAGGTCGCGCACGAGTAGCTCGTCTCGTAACTACGAACGCCTGGGCCCGCGTACGCCGAACAATCCGTGCACAACCACTGACGGCATTTGTTTCCATTTCTTTCATCCGTTAGCTCTAGGGTGTGCGCACTTTGTGGCCGGGGTTCGGCGACAAGGTTTGCCAAGTCATCATGCCCATCAAAGTCCTCATTTGTCTGGCCCAGTAGGGCAATGTGCAGCTGCCGCATGAACACTGCATGTGTTGGTACGGCTCTGCCTCAGCGGCGCATAGCAATCCTGTGGATGATGAAACCGTTCACCATGGCAATATCCACTAGACCTAGAAAGATCGTTTTGTAGTATTTCCGCATCCGAATAGCTCGCTGGATGGAACATCTCTGCAAGCGTAGTTGGTCATGAACATCTACCCCCCCCCCTCATTGCCTCGTGATAATCTCGAACAAGACGTGGGCATGGAGCTTGAGACGTGAGTTAGTCGCTAGAAACCTGACAGGCTTGCTGTCCATCCAAGCAAGAGCAACAAAATGAGGACGATCCCTCGACACAGCGATGTGATACGTCTCCCGAGGCGTTCTCTTCGGCCTCTTCTTTTGTTTGAACTCGATAGCTTTGCACCACCCTTTGCGATCTTTGCGAATGGTACCGACATGATAGTGGCCCATACTGAGCGGCTTGTCCGAAAGCGGGATCGATGTATTGAAATTTGGTGCAAATGAGTCGCTGTGACGGCTGCCCTCGCAATACTTGAGGTATATTCTTCACAACCGCTCGCTGCGTGACTGAATCTTCATTGCTATTCGCCTTGCCACAATAAATCTCCAATCTAACACAACAGCCCATTTGTGTTAGCAGCAGCTTGAAGATATTGCGGCTCATTCGGAACACATTACGGATTCACAGGGAAAATAATCACGGATATCCGTCATGTTCGACGGATATCCGTAACAATCGAATTCCATACCTCAAACAATACGCCGTATCCGCGCAACACGTCATGTAGAATTTCGTTCCCCATGTGTTGGATTTCGCCGGCACGTACTGACTATTATGGTTGCGGCGTTGGCGCATAGACACCATGCCTTCATCGAATGAAACGCGCGGGTCAAGCCGATATCCGCGAAAAGTGTTTTCTGGAGAGCTTGAATTAGTGGCCGTATCTTGAAAGCCCGGTCGCCATTTTCGGTTTGGGTATTGTTGTCGTTGAAGTGCATGTAGCGAGCTATATCATGAAATCGATCCCGGCTCATCAACTGCCCAAAAGTCCCTTGACCCAAACCGCCCTCGGCCTCGTGATCCAGTGGCGACTTAGGCTCTCTCGACGCGGTTCCAACGTCCTCGCGATAAGCAACCCGATAAATCGAACAAGTTAGTGGGGTTGTATAGCGGTCTTGTGTATAAGTTTCCTCTTGTAGTCCTCAAGTGTCAGGACAGCAGTGGACGGAACATTTTCGCGGCGTTAGATCTGCTGTGCAACTTCATCGACGCTATCTCGGCGATACGTGTTTGTTTCGTCCGCGATCTTCCGCCAAATTTCTTTGGGCAAGAAAAAATAGAAAGTCGCGAGCGGGTTCTCAGCGTATGCTAGTGCTGCTCGAGTAGGCCCAGACGGACCGTCGTAAAGCGGAGAGACATCATGAAGAAAACGATTCGACTGGTCCTCCATGTAAACATCCCATCGCTCGCTCTGGAGATTCTCCAAGTCATCACCGGTCAAATCTAATTCAACTGGCACATCGTCATTCAGTTCCACAATCGCCGTCACTGTCACTCCCTGCAACAGAGACTAAGTCAGCAGCATTCGCATCGTCGTCCGCATCGTCGTTCACGTCTTGTAAAATGGATTCTCCGTCGCCCTCAGTATCCGAATCTAGGGGCAGCAACCAGTCTCCATCGCTCACATTGATACCATCAAGACTAACTTCCCCAAAAAACCGATCACGCCGGAGTGCATCTATGAATCCATCGGAGTCAAAATCATCAAGGCTAACTCCACCTTGGTATTCAACAGGACATGGGTCAGAAATATCTGGACCCGAGATGCTCTCGGTTTCCCCAAGTGAATCCTGAACAAGCTGGTCCGTATCCTCCTGAACAACCCCAGGAGTATCCTGAACAGGCTGATCCATACTATTCTGAATGGACTTGATCTGTCCAATCCGTAATATAAATGTTAGAATATGTGAGTCAAGCAAGAGAAACAGTTCAAGCTTACCGGTACGGCGTCGCTTTGGCTCAGAGAGCTGAACAGCAGAAGCAGTATGTGGTCGTGCCACCTTGTATTGTGGAGTCCACTTCGCCGCAGGCCTTGTCTTTAGCTAGGGAGCTTTAATTGGAGCAACACTCACAGGTGGTGCTGACAAAGTCGTCTGCGCAGCACGGGGGATAATGGCTGTATCCATAGCTCGTTCGTCGGAAAACCATCCTTGCTTCTTGCAGTAGTCGATCAGACTACTTTCCCCTAAATACAAACTTGTCAGCTAAAGCAGGAACAGCATTAGACGATAGACTTATCACCAAAGAAGTCGACGCCTTCAGTTCCCTTGATGCTGCCCCCAGGAGGCACATATCGCTGGTCATTGCTGAGCCCAGTAGACTTGCGGAAGCTCCAACCATTCTTTGTGAGCTTGTACCAAATCACTTGGAAAGTCTTTGGGTCCACCATTTTTCGCCGGAGTGATGATCTCTGCTTCGGGACGAATCTTGAAATGAAAGGCTGGCAGCGCCTTTCAATTCTTTTACCAGCAACCCTAATCGCTTCCCGAAAATCTCATGTCTCAACGGAAAGGGAAGCTACAGTGGTCTGCCAAAATTTATCCAATACAAATCTCTATAGGCGAATTTCTTGCGAGTCAGATTTGTTGCGACAGCGTGGAATATTTTCTCTCCTAAAATCGCATTCCGGATTATCCGTAATGGTCGTAGTAGAAGGGTTAACTTCCGTTTTGGGTATTGTAGCAACTATTTTTTCGGTAGCGTTTGCCACGATGATATCAAGCTCGATACGGCTCGCCAAGAGATTGGTAGCAGCGCAGCCATGACTCGCCTGAAGATGGCGAGTCCAGCTTGAATGATGGTGGCATGGGTGGTTGACCATGCCGAGGATTACATATTGAACGTCGGGTGCCGGACATGGAGCGTAGGACGGGGTAGCAGTCTCGTAGGACCCCTACGAGAATGGCTAGGCAGGAGAACTCGCTTAGTTTATTCATTCATTAATAAACTCTCCGTTTTGGACTCACCCGGGGAGTGCGACAGCGTTAACCAACGACATAGTAACCACAGCTTTGATTTCGTATATTTAATATATTCACATGCGCAAGCCGCGATATTAAAGATGTTGCAAAATAAGAAAAATACCTGTACGTGACGCCTATTATCGTAGTAAATAAACAGTTTCCAGAGAAGCCACTCGACGTCTTCCGTGGTGGTTCAGTCGTTTAATTCCGGTGTTTGGGAATGGCATTCTGGTTTTCATGGAAACCACGTTCGATATCACGCAAAACACCCAGTCGCCTCAAACTAGTACCCATCTACTTTACGCTACGTACCACCATCGATATACGGCTCACTATCCATTGGGTGTTGTACCTCATGATGAAGGAGTCGTTGCTCGGAATACTTCTCGTACGTGCATGAAGGAGGTATGTTTACCGAAACACTTTAATTTTAATGAACACTCGGCAACGAATGCACTGTCAATCTCCACTTACGAATTTGTAGTGGTGTTAGCAAAGCAAAAAAAATCCCCCAGACGTCACCTAACTTGCGGGTTACCGCCAGGAGGTCGTAATTTGATCGAGTCGCGACATGGGGGACGACCAAGATGATACGGGGTGGACAGAACTCTGAAAGTCAAATGACAGTGTAGCCTCGCGAGAAACGTATTTGAATGTCATTCCGAGATTTGCCAATGTACAAAATGAGGTGCGCAATTGCACCACATACCACCTGGTGTATGAAGGCATCGACTTAGCGTTGTCAGGACGTTCTATGCAGACCATCCTAACGTCGTGCCGTTAGCAACGATGATAGATTGCTGCTGAAGAAGATGAAGTTTGCTTATATCGCTTCAAGGTAAACATGTACTCTGAACGAGGAATGACTGTCGTGTATCAACATGGTTGGCACTTGATGCCAGGTGCAGGGCTTGAATCGCCTCCACACCTAACAAGGCATATGCGGAATTTGCTAGCTGCCAGTCTCGATGCAAACCCTACTGTGACGGCATATCAACTCTTTGGCCCAATTAGCCACCGAGTGGAAATCGACGATTTGGCGGGCCCATTGCCTACTCGCAATCAAGTAAAGAACTACCTGGGAACACGGTGTCGGACACATTCTGCTGATGTCACCGAGCACGTGCAGCGCCTTGTGGACTCCGCCTTGTGGACTCCGCATTGTTCGACAATATTTGAATGAGCGATCGAAATACTCGTGGTTGTGAAAAGTGTTATTATGCTGTTTAACTATCCATTGCCAACGATTGATGTTCTCTTGATTAGCTTCGAGAGTGCGATGTGGTTCATGTCGTCGAAAATGGCTAGTGCTTTCTGGACCATTAAGACGACTGAACGAGCCAAGCTCATATCAGCTTTCGTGTGTATAATAGTTCAGACTTTCCTGGAACCACTGGACCCCTTTCAGCGTCGGTGGGAACGCCAAATCCTGGACGGGCTTCGCAATATTTGGTATCGCCCCGATTCCTTCAGCACTGATCAGTGCGAGAGATATGGAACAGTCAACGTTCCAAACTCACTCTTAGGTAAACTCACTGATATATTCCAGTAGCGAAGCCTGTATAAAAGTGCATTCAGATCATCACATAGTTGATCCCACGTCGGCGCCCCATCCGCGATGTCGTCAATGTACGAACTCCGTCCGATAATAGGTCTCATTTGTGGTGGGGCCGGGATGTTCCGCTTGAAGACCGTCATCTGGTCCGTTAAGCTGGGGGCTTCCTGCTCGGCTTCCGACATACTTCGCTCGGCCTGACCCAAATTCAAGAACTCCAATACGTCTGGGTCCACTAGCTTCTCTTCCTCGGGGAGTAATCAGACGAAACCCCGAAGGCAGTTGTTGATGACTGCCAGGTATATTAGCGGCAATGGGTAAGAATACAAAACGGTATCTTACCCATTGGCAGTATCGAGAAGGTTAGATAACTGAAACACTTTCCCCCACTTACCCATTAAAAGTATCCTAATGGCAGAAGTTCATCGAAGATTTTCCAGTTACTTCCTCACCCTGTGGCGGTGAAATCCCTGGCTCGAATCCGGGCACGCGCACTCTTATCTTCATTATGCTGCCTTTACTTTTGTTTTATCCTCACTGCATTCTTCCCTCCCACCCTACATCCCTCTCACCCTACATCCCTCTCACCCTACATCCCTCTCACACATCACATGCACCTCACGCACCTATTCCACGCCATTATTTCACTCTTCGACAACCCACCATATATCACTCAACCTCACGCTGACTACCTCACTTATCACGCTGACTACCTCACTTATCACGCCGACTTCCTCAACCGGTGTCTAGACGCGTGCTAAACAGTGCCGACAGTTTCCCAAGACACAGAGGCATACTGAACTAACGCTTGAACGTCCCGAACGACAGCGACCAATTTTGACACTGTGTTCAGATATCGATCTTGTTTTGGACTGCGATTCGGGTTGAAGGCATGTCAGAATGGTGTTGGGGGTTGGTAGAGCACGAAGGCTCCCCTGAGTGGATACCCAGGCGCAGTAGACTGTGCGTATAGTGGAAAAGTCCACAAGCAGGAGAATTGTGTTTGGAGCGGTGTATCCTTCGTAATGCGTGTTAGGACGCGCGAATCGTGTGACCGAGATGCGTGAAGAGTGTGTGAATGGCGTGGTTTGTGAATAAGCGCGTGTGGCGTTGGTGTTTGTGGTAAATGTTGATTTTGTTTTGCGATGGGGTATGAATGGGATATCCGGGGATGTAGCTCAAATGGTAGAGCGCTCGCTTAGCATGCGAGAGGTACAGGGATCGATACCCTGCTTCTCCAGGCGTGTGTAGTATAGTGGTCAGTACCTCACCTTGTGGCGGTGAAATCCCTGGTTCGAATCCGGGCACGCGCACTCTTATCTTCATTATGCTGCCTTTGCTTTTGTTTTATCCTCGCTGCTTTCTTCCCTCCCACCCTACATCCCTCTCACCCTACATCCCTCTCACACATCACATGCACCTCACGCACCTATTCCACGCCATTATTTCACTCTTCGACAACCCACCATATATCACTCAACCTCACGCTGACTACCTCACTTATCACGCTGACTACCTCACTTATCACGCCGACTTCCTCAACCGGTGTCTAGACGCGTGCTAAACAGTGCCGACAGTTTCCCAAGACACAGAGGCATACTGAACTAACGCTTGAACGTCCCGAACGACAGCGACCAATTTTGACACTGTGTTCAGATATCGATCTTGTTTTGGACTGCGATTCGGGTTGAAGGCATGTCAGAATGGTGTTGGGGGTTGGTAGAGCACGAAGGCTCCCCTGAGTGGATACCCAGGCGCAGTAGACTGTGCGTATAGTGGAAAAGTCCACAAGCAGGAGAATTGTGTTTGGAGCGGTGTATCCTTCGTAATGCGTGTTAGGACGCGCGAATCGTGTGACCGAGATGCGTGAAGAGTGTGCGAATGGCGTGGTTTGTGAATAAGCGCGTGTGGCGTTGGTGTTTGTGGTAAATGTTGATTTTGTTTTGCGATGGGGTATGAATGGGATATCCGGGGATGTAGCTCAAATGGTAGAGCGCTCGCTTAGCATGCGAGAGGTACAGGGATCGATACCCTGCTTCTCCAGGCGTGTGTAGTATAGTGGTCAGTACCTCACCTTGTGGCGGTGAAATCCCTGGTTCGAATCCGGGCACGCGCACTCTTATCTTCATTATGCTGCCTTTGCTTTTGTTTTATCCTCGCTGCTTTCTTCCCTCCCACCCTACATCCCTCTCACCCTACATCCCTCTCACACATCACATGCACCTCACGCACCTATTCCACGCCATTATTTCACTCTTCGACAACCCACCATATATCACTCAACCTCACGCTGACTACCTCACTTATCACGCTGACTACCTCACTTATCACGCCGACTTCCTCAACCGGTGTCTAGACGCGTGCTAAACAGTGCCGACAGTTTCCCAAGACACAGAGGCATACTGAACTAACGCTTGAACGTCCCGAACCACAGCGACCAATTTTGACACTGTGTTCAGATATCGATCTTGTTTTGGACTGCGATTCGGGTTGAAGGCATGTCAGAATGGTGTTGGGGGTTGGTAGAACACGAAGGCTCCCCTGAGTGGATACCCAGGCGCAGTAGACTGTGCGTATAGTGGAAAAGTCCACAAGCAGGAGAATTGTGTTTGGAGCGGTGTATCCTTCGTAATGCGTGTTAGGACGCGCGAATCGTGTGACTGAGATGCGTGAAGAGTGTGTGAATGGCGTGGTTTGTGAATAAGCGCGTGTGGCGTTGGTGTTTGTGGTAAATGTTGATTTTGTTTTGCGATGGGGTATGAATGGGATATCCGGGGATGTAGCTCAAATGGTAGAGCGCTCGCTTAGCATGCGAGAGGTACAGGGATCGATACCCTGCTTCTCCAGGCGTGTGTAGTATAGTGGTCAGTACCTCACCTTGTGGCGGTGAAATCCCTGGTTCGAATCCGGGCACGCGCACTCTTATCTTCATTATGCTGCCTTTGCTTTTGTTTTATCCTCGCTGCTTTCTTCCCTCCCACCCTACATCCCTCTCACCCTACATCCCTCTCACACATCACATGCACCTCACGCACCTATTCCACGCCATTATTTCACTCTTCGACAACCCACCATATATCACTCAACCTCACGCTGACTACCTCACTTATCACGCTGACTACCTCACTTATCACGCCGACTTCCTCAACCGGTGTCTAGACGCGTGCTAAACAGTGCCGACAGTTTCCCAAGACACAGAGGCATACTGAACTAACGCTTGAACGTCCCGAACGACAGCGACCAATTTTGACACTGTGTTCAGATATCGATCTTGTTTTGGACTGCGATTCGGGTTGAAGGCATGTCAGAATGGTGTTGGGGGTTGGTAGAACACGAAGGCTCCCCTGAGTGGATACCCAGGCGCAGTAGACTGTGCGTATAGTGGAAAAGTCCACAAGCAGGAGAATTGTGTTTGGAGCGGTGTATCCTTCGTAATGCGTGTTAGGACGCGCGAATCGTGTGACTGAGATGCGTGAAGAGTGTGTGAATGGCGTGGTTTGTGAATAAGCGCGTGTGGCGTTGGTGTTTGTGGTAAATGTTGATTTTGTTTTGCGATGGGGTATGAATGGGATATCCGGGGATGTAGCTCAAATGGTAGAGCGCTCGCTTAGCATGCGAGAGGTACAGGGATCGATACCCTGCTTCTCCAGGCGTGTGTAGTATAGTGGTCAGTACCTCACCTTGTGGCGGTGAAATCCCTGGTTCGAATCCGGGCACGCGCACTCTTATCTTCATTATGCTGCCTTTGCTTTTGTTTTATCCTCGCTGCTTTCTTCCCTCCCACCCTACATCCCTCTCACCCTACATCCCTCTCACACATCACATGCACCTCACGCACCTATTCCACGCCATTATTTCACTCTTCGACAACCCACCATATATCACTCAACCTCACGCTGACTACCTCACTTATCACGCTGACTACCTCACTTATCACGCCGACTTCCTCAACCGGTGTCTAGACGCGTGCTAAACAGTGCCGACAGTTTCCCAAGACACAGAGGCATACTGAACTAACGCTTGAACGTCCCGAACGACAGCGACCAATTTTGACACTGTGTTCAGATATCGATCTTGTTTTGGACTGCGATTCGGGTTGAAGGCATGTCAGAATGGTGTTGGGGGTTGGTAGAACACGAAGGCTCCCCTGAGTGGATACCCAGGCGCAGTAGACTGTGCGTATAGTGGAAAAGTCCACAAGCAGGAGAATTGTGTTTGGAGCGGTGTATCCTTCGTAATGCGTGTTAGGACGCGCGAATCGTGTGACCGAGATGCGTGAAGAGTGTGTGAATGGCGTGGTTTGTGAATAAGCGCGTGTGGCGTTGGTGTTTGTGGTAAATGTTGATTTTGTTTTGCGATGGGGTATGAATGGGATATCCGGGGATGTAGCTCAAATGGTAGAGCGCTCGCTTAGCATGCGAGAGGTACAGGGATCGATACCCTGCTTCTCCAGGCGTGTGTAGTATAGTGGTCAGTACCTCACCTTGTGGCGGTGAAATCCCTGGTTCGAATCCGGGCACGCGCACTCTTATCTTCATTATGCTGCCTTTGCTTTTGTTTTATCCTCGCTGCTTTCTTCCCTCCCACCCTACATCCCTCTCACCCTACATCCCTCTCACACATCACATGCACCTCACGCACCTATTCCACGCCATTATTTCACTCTTCGACAACCCACCATATATCACTCAACCTCACGCTGACTACCTCACTTATCACGCTGACTACCTCACTTATCACGCCGACTTCCTCAACCGGTGTCTAGACGCGTGCTAAACAGTGCCGACAGTTTCCCAAGACACAGAGGCATACTGAACTAACGCTTGAACGTCCCGAACGACAGCGACCAATTTTGACACTGTGTTCAGATATCGATCTTGTTTTGGACTGCGATTCGGGTTGAAGGCATGTCAGAATGGTGTTGGGGGTTGGTAGAACACGAAGGCTCCCCTGAGTGGATACCCAGGCGCAGTAGACTGTGCGTATAGTGGAAAAGTCCACAAGCAGGAGAATTGTGTTTGGAGCGGTGTATCCTTCGTAATGCGTGTTAGGACGCGCGAATCGTGTGACCGAGATGCGTGAAGAGTGTGTGAATGGCGTGGTTTGTGAATAAGCGCGTGTGGCGTTGGTGTTTGTGGTAAATGTTGATTTTGTTTTGCGATGGGGTATGAATGGGATATCCGGGGATGTAGCTCAAATGGTAGAGCGCTCGCTTAGCATGCGAGAGGTACAGGGATCGATACCCTGCTTCTCCAGGCGTGTGTAGTATAGTGGTCAGTACCTCACCTTGTGGCGGTGAAATCCCTGGTTCGAATCCGGGCACGCGCACTCTTATCTTCATTATGCTGCCTTTGCTTTTGTTTTATCCTCGCTGCTTTCTTCCCTCCCACCCTACATCCCTCTCACCCTACATCCCTCTCACACATCACATGCACCTCACGCACCTATTCCACGCCATTATTTCACTCTTCGACAACCCACCATATATCACTCAACCTCACGCTGACTACCTCACTTATCACGCTGACTACCTCACTTATCACGCCGACTTCCTCAACCGGTGTCTAGACGCGTGCTAAACAGTGCCGACAGTTTCCCAAGACACAGAGGCATACTGAACTAACGCTTGAACGTCCCGAACGACAGCGACCAATTTGACACTGTGTTCAGATATCGATCTTGTTTTGGACTGCGATTCGGGTTGAAGGCATGTCAGAATGGTGTTGGGGGTTGGTAGAACACGAAGGCTCCCCTGAGTGGATACCCAGGCGCAGTAGACTGTGCGTATAGTGGAAAAGTCCACAAGCAGGAGAATTGTGTTTGGAGCGGTGTATCCTTCGTAATGCGTGTTAGGACGCGCGAATCGTGTGACCGAGATGCGTGAAGAGTGTGTGAATGGCGTGGTTTGTGAATAAGCGCGTGTGGCGTTGGTGTTTGTGGTAAATGTTGATTTTGTTTTGCGATGGGGTATGAATGGGATATCCGGGGATGTAGCTCAAATGGTAGAGCGCTCGCTTAGCATGCGAGAGGTACAGGGATCGATACCCTGCTTCTCCAGGCGTGTGTAGTATAGTGGTCAGTACCTCACCTTGTGGCGGTGAAATCCCTGGTTCGAATCCGGGCACGCGCACTCTTATCTTCATTATGCTGCCTTTGCTTTTGTTTTATCCTCGCTGCTTTCTTCCCTCCCACCCTACATCCCTCTCACCCTACATCCCTCTCACACATCACATGCACCTCACGCACCTATTCCACGCCATTATTTCACTCTTCGACAACCCACCATATATCACTCAACCTCACGCTGACTACCTCACTTATCACGCTGACTACCTCACTTATCACGCCGACTTCCTCAACCGGTGTCTAGACACGTGCTAAACAGTGCCGACAGTTTCCCAAGACACAGAGGCATACTGAACTAACGCTTGAACGTCCCGAACGACAGCGACCAATTTTGACACTGTGTTCAGATATCGATCTTGTTTTGGACTGCGATTCGGGTTGAAGGCATGTCAGAATGGTGTTGGGGGTTGGTAGAACACGAAGGCTCCCCTGAGTGGATACCCAGGCGCAGTAGACTGTGCGTATAGTGGAAAAGTCCACAAGCAGGAGAATTGTGTTTGGAGCGGTGTATCCTTCGTAATGCGTGTTAGGACGCGCGAATCGTGTGACCGAGATGCGTGAAGAGTGTGTGAATGGCGTGGTTTGTGAATAAGCGCGTGTGGCGTTGGTGTTTGTGGTAAATGTTGATTTTGTTTTGCGATGGGGTATGAATGGGATATCCGGGGATGTAGCTCAAATGGTAGAGCGCTCGCTTAGCATGCGAGAGGTACAGGGATCGATACCCTGCTTCTCCAGGCGTGTGTAGTATAGTGGTCAGTACCTCACCTTGTGGCGGTGAAATCCCTGGTTCGAATCCGGGCACGCGCACTCTTATCTTCATTATGCTGCCTTTGCTTTTGTTTTATCCTCGCTGCTTTCTTCCCTCCCACCCTACATCCCTCTCACCCTACATCCCTCTCACACATCACATGCACCTCACGCACCTATTCCACGCCATTATTTCACTCTTCGACAACCCACCATATATCACTCAACCTCACGCTGACTACCTCACTTATCACGCTGACTACCTCACTTATCACGCCGACTTCCTCAACCGGTGTCTAGACACGTGCTAAACAGTGCCGACAGTTTCCCAAGACACAGAGGCATACTGAACTAACGCTTGAACGTCCCGAACGACAGCGACCAATTTTGACACTGTGTTCAGATATCGATCTTGTTTTGGACTGCGATTCGGGTTGAAGGCATGTCAGAATGGTGTTGGGGTTTGGTAGAACACGAAGGCTCCCCTGAGTGGATACCCAGGCGCAGTAGACTGTGCGTATAGTGGAAAAGTCCACAAGCAGGAGAATTGTGTTTGGAGCGGTGTATCCTTCGTAATGCGTGTTAGGACGCGCGAATCGTGTGACCGAGATGCGTGAAGAGTGTGTGAATGGCGTGGTTTGTGAATAAGCGCGTGTGGCGTTGGTGTTTGTGGTAAATGTTGATTTTGTTTTGCGATGGGGTATGAATGGGATATCCGGGGATGTAGCTCAAATGGTAGAGCGCTCGCTTAGCATGCGAGAGGTACAGGGATCGATACCCTGCTTCTCCAGGCGTGTGTAGTATAGTGGTCAGTACCTCACCTTGTGGCGGTGAAATCCCTGGTTCGAATCCGGGCACGCGCACTCTTATCTTCATTATGCTGCCTTTGCTTTTGTTTTATCCTCGCTGCTTTCTTCCCTCCCACCCTACATCCCTCTCACCCTACATCCCTCTCACACATCACATGCACCTCACGCACCTATTCCACGCCATTATTTCACTCTTCGACAACCCACCATATATCACTCAACCTCACGCTGACTACCTCACTTATCACGCTGACTACCTCACTTATCACGCCGACTTCCTCAACCGGTGTCTAGACACGTGCTAAACAGTGCCGACAGTTTCCCAAGACACAGAGGCATACTGAACTAACGCTTGAACGTCCCGAACGACAGCGACCAATTTTGACACTGTGTTCAGATATCGATCTTGTTTTGGACTGCGATTCGGGTTGAAGGCATGTCAGAATGGTGTTGGGGGTTGGTAGAACACGAAGGCTCCCCTGAGTGGATACCCAGGCGCAGTAGACTGTGCGTATAGTGGAAAAGTCCACAAGCAGGAGAATTGTGTTTGGAGCGGTGTATCCTTCGTAATGCGTGTTAGGACGCGCGAATCGTGTGACCGAGATGCGTGAAGAGTGTGTGAATGGCGTGGTTTGTGAATAAGCGCGTGTGGCGTTGGTGTTTGTGGTAAATGTTGATTTTGTTTTGCGATGGGGTATGAATGGGATATCCGGGGATGTAGCTCAAATGGTAGAGCGCTCGCTTAGCATGCGAGAGGTACAGGGATCGATACCCTGCTTCTCCAGGCGTGTGTAGTATAGTGGTCAGTACCTCACCTTGTGGCGGTGAAATCCCTGGTTCGAATCCGGGCACGCGCACTCTTATCTTCATTATGCTGCCTTTGCTTTTGTTTTATCCTCGCTGCTTTCTTCCCTCCCACCCTACCTCTCACCCTACATCCCTCTCACACATCACATGCACCTCACGCACCTATTCCACGCCATTATTTCACTCTTCGACAACCCACCATATATCACTCAACCTCACGCTGACTACCTCACTTATCACGCCGACTTCCTCAACCGGTGTCTAGACACGTGCTAAACAGTGCCGACAGTTTCCCAAGACACAGAGGCATACTGAACTAACGCTTGAACGTCCCGAACGACAGCGACCAATTTTGACACTGTGTTCAGATATCGATCTTGTTTTGGACTGCGATTCGGGTTGAAGGCATGTCAGAATGGTGTTGGGGGTTGGTAGAACACGAAGGCTCCCCTGAGTGGATACCCAGGCGCAGTAGACTGTGCGTATAGTGGAAAAGTCCACAAGCAGGAGAATTGTGTTTGGAGCGGTGTATCCTTCGTAATGCGTGTTAGGACGCGCGAATCGTGTGACCGAGATGCGTGAAGAGTGTGTGAATGGCGTGGTTTGTGAATAAGCGCGTGTGGCGTTGGTGTTTGTGGTAAATGTTGATTTTGTTTTGCGATGGGGTATGAATGGGATATCCGGGGATGTAGCTCAAATGGTAGAGCGCTCGCTTAGCATGCGAGAGGTACAGGGATCGATACCCTGCTTCTCCAGGCGTGTGTAGTATAGTGGTCAGTACCTCACCTTGTGGCGGTGAAATCCCTGGTTCGAATCCGGGCACGCGCACTCTTATCTTCATTATGCTGCCTTTGCTTTTGTTTTATCCTCGCTGCTTTCTTCCCTCCCACCCTACATCCCTCTCACCCTACATCCCTCTCACACATCACATGCACCTCACGCACCTATTCCACGCCATTATTTCACTCTTCGACAACCCACCATATATCACTCAACCTCACGCTGACTACCTCACTTATCACGCTGACTACCTCACTTATCACGCCGACTTCCTCAACCGGTGTCTAGACGCGTGCTAAACAGTGCCGACAGTTTCCCAAGACACAGAGGCATACTGAACTAACGCTTGAACGTCCCGAACGACAGCGACCAATTTTGACACTGTGTTCAGATATCGATCTTGTTTTGGACTGCGATTCGGGTTGAAGGCATGTCAGAATGGTGTTGGGGGTTGGTAGAACACGAAGGCTCCCCTGAGTGGATACCCAGGCGCAGTAGACTGTGCGTATAGTGGAAAAGTCCACAAGCAGGAGAATTGTGTTTGGAGCGGTGTATCCTTCGTAATGCGTGTTAGGACGCGCGAATCGTGTGACCGAGATGCGTGAAGAGTGTGTGAATGGCGTGGTTTGTGAATAAGCGCGTGTGGCGTTGGTGTTTGTGGTAAATGTTGATTTTGTTTTGCGATGGGGTATGAATGGGATATCCGGGGATGTAGCTCAAATGGTAGAGCGCTCGCTTAGCATGCGAGAGGTACAGGGATCGATACCCTGCTTCTCCAGGCGTGTGTAGTATAGTGGTCAGTACCTCACCTTGTGGCGGTGAAATCCCTGGTTCGAATCCGGGCACGCGCACTCTTATCTTCATTATGCTGCCTTTGCTTTTGTTTTATCCTCGCTGCTTTCTTCCCTCCCACCCTACATCCCTCTCACCCTACATCCCTCACACACACATGCACCTCACGCACCTATTCCACGCCATTATTTCACTCTTCGACAACCCACCATATATCACTCAACCTCACGCTGACTACCTCACTTATCACGCTGACTACCTCACTTATCACGCCGACTTCCTCAACCGGTGTCTAGACACGTGCTAAACAGTGCCGACAGTTTCCCAAGACACAGAGGCATACTGAACTAACGCTTGAACGTCCCGAACGACAGCGACCAATTTGACACTGTGTTCAGATATCGATCTTGTTTTGGACTGCGATTCGGGTTGAAGGCATGTCAGAATGGTGTTGGGGGTTGGTAGAACACGAAGGCTCCCCTGAGTGGATACCCAGGCGCAGTAGACTGTGCGTATAGTGGAAAAGTCCACAAGCAGGAGAATTGTGTTTGGAGCGGTGTATCCTTCGTAATGCGTGTTAGGACGCGCGAATCGTGTGACCGAGATGCGTGAAGAGTGTGTGAATGGCGTGGTTTGTGAATAAGCGCGTGTGGCGTTGGTGTTTGTGGTAAATGTTGATTTTGTTTTGCGATGGGGTATGAATGGGATATCCGGGGATGTAGCTCAAATGGTAGAGCGCTCGCTTAGCATGCGAGAGGTACAGGGATCGATACCCTGCTTCTCCAGGCGTGTGTAGTATAGTGGTCAGTACCTCACCTTGTGGCGGTGAAATCCCTGGTTCGAATCCGGGCACGCGCACTCTTATCTTCATTATGCTGCCTTTGCTTTTGTTTTATCCTCGCTGCTTTCTTCCCTCCCACCCTACATCCCTCTCACCCTACATCCCTCTCACACATCACATGCACCTCACGCACCTATTCCACGCCATTATTTCACTCTTCGACAACCCACCATATATCACTCAACCTCACGCTGACTACCTCACTTATCACGCTGACTACCCACTTATCACGCCGACTTCCTCAACCGGTGTCTAGACACGTGCTAAACAGTGCCGACAGTTTCCCAAGACACAGAGGCATACTGAACTAACGCTTGAACGTCCCGAACGACAGCGACCATTTTGACACTGTGTTCAGATATCGATCTTGTTTTGGACTGCGATTCGGGTTGAAGGCATGTCAGAATGGTGTTGGGGGTTGGTAGAACACGAAGGCTCCCCTGAGTGGATACCCAGGCGCAGTAGACTGTGCGTATAGTGGAAAAGTCCACAAGCAGGAGAATTGTGTTTGGAGCGGTGTATCCTTCGTAATGCGTGTTAGGACGCGCGAATCGTGTGACCGAGATGCGTGAAGAGTGTGTGAATGGCGTGGTTTGTGAATAAGCGCGTGTGGCGTTGGTGTTTGTGGTAAATGTTGATTTTGTTTTGCGATGGGGTATGAATGGGATATCCGGGGATGTAGCTCAAATGGTAGAGCGCTCGCTTAGCATGCGAGAGGTACAGGGATCGATACCCTGCTTCTCCAGGCGTGTGTAGTATAGTGGTCAGTACCTCACCTTGTGGCGGTGAAATCCCTGGTTCGAATCCGGGCACGCGCACTCTTATCTTCATTATGCTGCCTTTGCTTTTGTTTTATCCTCGCTGCTTTCTTCCCTCCCACCCTACATCCCTCTCACCCTACATCCCTCTCACACATCACATGCACCTCACGCACCTATTCCACGCCATTATTTCACTCTTCGACAACCCACCATATATCACTCAACCTCACGCTGACTACCTCACTTATCACGCTGACTACCTCACTTATCCGCCGACTTCCTCAACCGTGTCTAGACACGTGCTAAACAGTGCCGACAGTTTCCCAAGACACAGAGGCATACTGAACTAACGCTTGAACGTCCCGAACGACAGCGACCAATTTTGACACTGTGTTCAGATATCGATCTTGTTTTGGACTGCGATTCGGGTTGAAGGCATGTCAGAATGGTGTTGGGGGTTGGTAGAACACGAAGGCTCCCCTGAGTGGATACCCAGGCGCAGTAGACTGTGCGTATAGTGGAAAAGTCCACAAGCAGGAGAATTGTGTTTGGAGCGGTGTATCCTTCGTAATGCGTGTTAGGACGCGCGAATCGTGTGACCGAGATGCGTGAAGAGTGTGTGAATGGCGTGGTTTGTGAATAAGCGCGTGTGGCGTTGGTGTTTGTGGTAAATGTTGATTTTGTTTTGCGATGGGGTATGAATGGGATATCCGGGATGTAGCTCAAATGGTAGAGCGCTCGCTTAGCATGCGAGAGGTACAGGGATCGATACCCTGCTTCTCCAGGCGTGTGTAGTATAGTGGTCAGTACCTCACCTTGTGGCGGTGAAATCCCTGGTTCGAATCCGGGCACGCGCACTCTTATCTTCATTATGCTGCCTTTGCTTTTGTTTTATCCTCGCTGCTTTCTTCCCTCCCACCCTACATCCCTCTCACCCTACATCCCCTCACACATCACATGCACCTCACGCACCTATTCCACGCCATTATTTCACTCTTCGACAACCCACCATATATCACTCAACCTCACGCTGACTACCTCACTTATCACGCCGACTTCCTCAACCGGTGTCTAGAACGTGCTAAACAGTGCCGACAGTTTCCCAAGACACAGAGGCATACTGAACTAACGCTTGAACGTCCCGAACGACAGCGACCAATTTTGACACTGTGTTCAGATATCGATCTTGTTTTGGACTGCGATTCGGGTTGAAGGCATGTCAGAATGGTGTTGGGGGTTGGTAGAACACGAAGGCTCCCCTGAGTGGATACCCAGGCGCAGTAGACTGTGCGTATAGTGGAAAAGTCCACAAGCAGGAGAATTGTGTTTGGAGCGGTGTATCCTTCGTAATGCGTGTTAGGACGCGCGAATCGTGTGACCGAGATGCGTGAAGAGTGTGTGAATGGCGTGGTTTGTGAATACGCGTGTGGCGTTGGTGTTTGTGGTAAATGTTGATTTTGTTTTGCGATGGGGTATGAATGGGATATCCGGGGATGTAGCTCAAATGGTAGAGCGCTCGCTTAGCATGCGAGAGGTACAGGGATCGATACCCTGCTTCTCCAGGCGTGTGTAGTATAGTGGTCAGTACCTCACCTTGTGGCGGTGAAATCCCTGGTTCGAATCCGGGCACGCGCACTCTTATCTTCATTATGCTGCCTTTGCTTTTGTTTTATCCTCGCTGCTTTCTTCCCCTCCCACCCTACATCCCTCTCACCCTACATCCCTCTCACACATCACATGCACCTCACGCACCTATTCCACGCCATTATTTCACTCTTCGACAACCCACCATATATCACTCAACCTCACGCTGACTACCTCACTTATCACGCTGACTACCTCACTTATCACGCGACTTCCTCAACCGGTGTCTAGACGCGTGCTAAACAGTGCCGACAGTTTCCCAAGACACAGAGGCATACTGAACTAACGCTTGAACGTCCCGAACGACAGCGACCAATTTTGACACTGTGTTCAGATATCGATCTTGTTTTGGACTGCGATTCGGGTTGAAGGCATGTCAGAATGGTGTTGGGGGTTGGTAGAACACGAAGGCTCCCCTGAGTGGATACCCAGGCGCAGTAGACTGTGCGTATAGTGGAAAAGTCCACAAGCAGGAGAATTGTGTTTGGAGCGGTGTATCCTTCGTAATGCGTGTTAGGACGCGCGAATCGTGTGACCGAGATGCGTGAAGAGTGTGTGAATGGCGTGGTTTGTGAATAAGCGCGTGTGGCGTTGGTGTTTGTGGTAAATGTTGATTTTGTTTTGCGATGGGGTATGAATGGGATATCCGGGGATGTAGCTCAAATGGTAGAGCGCTCGCTTAGCATGCGAGAGGTACAGGGATCGATACCCTGCTTCTCCAGGCGTGTGTAGTATAGTGGTCAGTACCTCACCTTGTGGCGGTGAAATCCCTGGTTCGAATCCGGGCACGCGCACTCTTATCTTCATTATGCTGCCTTTGCTTTTGTTTTATCCTCGCTGCTTTCTTCCCTCCCACCCTACATCCCTCTCACCCTACATCCCTCTCACACATCACATGCACCTCACGCACCTATTCCCACGCCATTATTTCACTCTTCGACAACCCACCATATATCACTCAACCTCACGCTGACTACCTCACTTATCACGCTGACTACCTCACTTATCACGCCGACTTCCTCAACCGGTGTCTAGACACGTGCTAAACAGTGCCGACAGTTTCCCAAGACACAGAGGCATACTGAACTAACGCTTGAACGTCCCGAACGACAGCGACCAATTTTGACACTGTGTTCAGATATCGATCTTGTTTTGGACTGCGATTCGGGTTGAAGGCATGTCAGAATGGTGTTGGGGTTGGTAGAACACGAAGGCTCCCCTGAGTGGATACCCAGGCGCAGTAGACTGTGCGTATAGTGGAAAAGTCCACAAGCAGGAGAATTGTGTTTGGAGCGGTGTATCCTTCGTAATGCGTGTTAGGACGCGCGAATCGTGTGACCGAGATGCGTGAAGAGTGTGTGAATGGCGTGGTTTGTGAATAAGCGCGTGTGGCGTTGGTGTTTGTGGTAAATGTTGATTTTGTTTTGCGATGGGGTATGAATGGGATATCCGGGGATGTAGCTCAAATGGTAGAGCGCTCGCTTAGCATGCGAGAGGTACAGGGATCGATACCCTGCTTCTCCAGGCGTGTGTAGTATAGTGGTCAGTACCTCACCTTGTGGCGGTGAAATCCCTGGTTCGAATCCGGGCACGCGCACTCTTATCTTCATTATGCTGCCTTTGCTTTTGTTTTATCCTCGCTGCTTTCTTCCCTCCCACCCTACATCCCTCTCACCCTACATCCCTCTCACACATCACATGCACCTCACGCACCTATTCCACGCCATTATTTCACTCTTCGACAACCCACCATATATCACTCAACCTCACGCTGACTACTCCACTTATCACCGACTACTCACTTATCACGCCGACTTCCTCAACCGGTGTCTAGACGCGTGCTAAACAGTGCCGACAGTTTCCAAGACACAGAGGCATACTGAACTAACGCTTGAACGTCCCGAACGACAGCGACCAATTTTGACACTGTGTTCAGATATCGATCTTGTTTTGGACTGCGATTCGGGTTGAAGGCATGTCAGAATGGTGTTGGGGGTTGGTAGAACACGAAGGCTCCCCTGAGTGGATACCCAGGCGCAGTAGACTGTGCGTATAGTGGAAAAGTCCACAAGCAGGAGAATTGTGTTTGGAGCGGTGTATCCTTCGTAATGCGTGTTAGGACGCGCGAATCGTGTGACCGAGATGCGTGAAGAGTGTGTGAATGGCGTGGTTTGTGAATAAGCGCGTGTGGCGTTGGTGTTTGTGGTAAATGTTGATTTTGTTTTGCGATGGGGTATGAATGGGATATCCGGGGATGTAGCTCAAATGGTAGAGCGCTCGCTTAGCATGCGAGAGGTACAGGGATCGATACCCTGCTTCTCCAGGCGTGTGTAGTATAGTGGTCAGTACCTCACCTTGTGGCGGTGAAATCCCTGGTTCGAATCCGGGCACGCGCACTCTTATCTTCATTATGCTGCCTTTGCTTTTGTTTTATCCTCGCTGCTTTCTTCCCTCCCACCCTACATCCCTCTCACCCTACATCCCTCTCACACATCACATGCACCTCACGCACTATTCCACGCCATTATTTCACTCTTCGACAACCCACCATATATCACTCAACCTCACGCTGACTACCTCACTTATCACGCCCACGCCGCTTCCTCAACCGGTGTCTAGACACGTGCTAAACAGTGCCGACAGTTTCCCAAGACACAGAGGCATACTGAACTAACGCTTGAACGTCCCGAACGACAGCGACCAATTTTGACACTGTGTTCAGATATCGATCTTGTTTTGGACTGCGATTCGGGTTGAAGGCATGTCAGAATGGTGTTGGGGGTTGGTAGAACACGAAGGCTCCCCTGAGTGGATACCCAGGCGCAGTAGACTGTGCGTATAGTGGAAAAGTCCACAAGCAGGAGAATTGTGTTTGGAGCGGTGTATCCTTCGTAATGCGTGTTAGGACGCGCGAATCGTGTGACCGAGATGCGTGAAGAGTGTGTGAATGGCGTGGTTTGTGAATAAGCGCGTGTGGCGTTGGTGTTTTGTGGTAAATGTTGATTTTGTTTTGCGATGGGGTATGAATGGGATATCCGGGGATGTAGCTCAAATGGTAGAGCGCTCGCTTAGCATGCGAGAGGTACAGGGATCGATACCCTGCTTCTCCAGGCGTGTGTAGTATAGTGGTCAGTACCTCACCTTGTGGCGGTGAAATCCCTGGTTCGAATCCGGGCACGCGCACTCTTATCTTCATTATGCTGCCTTTGCTTTTGTTTTTATCCTCGCTGCTTTCTTCCCTCCCACCCTACATCCCTCTCACCCTACATCCCTCTCACACATCACATGCCCTCACGCACCTATTCCACGCCATTATTTC